>JAYRCB010000207.1:177461-218484 GCA_036026315.1 Trachelus stipa
CTGTCTCTCCACGGCAGATTCGAGCACCTCGACCTCGACTGAACAATAGCAAATCTTTCCGCGAGCATTGGCGTAACAGTACGAATCATTCCGAGATCGTAGCTTCTGAGCAGGATGGCGCCTCGAAGGGAACCAGAAAACGAGAACGTATCTGAATCGGTAGCTGGAGTCCCCTTGTGGCCGTGAGTAAAAAAAAATCACTTGGCAGTATATATGAGATACGTATGATTCCTGACGGTGCAAGAATGTAGAACATTGTGTTACACTGTACGACACTCTCCTAATACAGTAAGAGGTAATAGATCGTTTTCCTATCAGACATGGTAGCAATATGAAAATCGATAAGCATACTTGATACACGTATAAAGATTTTGTGCCTGGGCAACGTGAACAAAAAAAAAAGTGGTGCGAACTACGAACCAAAGAAAATGAGAAAAGAGACGAGCGAGAATGAGCGTCGCGATGACGCGTGGTCTCTATTTCGAGTGAACGCTATTTTCAGTTAACCAGCTGCGCGAAACTCGACGACGTTGGCATGTAGAAATGTGTGTATCTGCTTCGAAGCGAGACACTGACGAGCGCGAAATAACGTCATACGTTCTCACAGCTGATCCACCCACGTAACCCATTGGAGTACACTCTGTTTTTATATCTTCATAAAGATCCCCTAACTGTGCTATCGCACGGTTCATCTTATCAAAGACGTTTAACTGAAGGATCAACCCGTTCTGAACAAATTCAGCGATGCCATTGCGATATTTCCCGAAACTCTCAATGTTACAAGGGGTCAATATCTAATCAGCGATACAACAACGGTTCTCTGTAATCAGACGCCGTGACATCGTCCTCGCTCGATGTAAGTACATATAGTATGTATAAACATATACAGTATGCTTATATATGAGTATATATATGTACATCGTCGAATCCGAAGCTCGCGAAGCGATAGCGCGCCAAGAGACGTTGCGAGACACAAACGTGTTTTGTAATGGTATTCCGCGACAAGCCGCGCTCCGAGATGTAATATTGTAATTTGCCAGAGATTGCGAGGTACGCCATTAGCGTATCTTACACGTAGATTTGTATTTGGCGCATGGCGATTGGTACCTGAGAATTCTGGTATCCCCTATCTTCGATCGCCTCAATTATTACGTTACGCGATCCTCGCGCTGACCGGAATCCAATAACGCGGTAAACGTCTATCCTAATTATAATTCACGAGAGAAGGTCAAGCGCGCACGTTCCTTTGACTGCATTTATTGGTACGACGATACGCCACTGCTCGTACACACACGTTATAATAAACCAAGGTCAAGCGTAACAGTTAATAGACGAAGGTCGCGGACATATACAGTGAGCTAAGTAAAACCGGCGTAATTATATAATTCCGGTGTATCGCCGTAGCTTAAGGCGTGCACGTCGCACTGATATCACGAAAATAATAACAAGGAAGCAAGTGTTTCTGGATAACAGAAGGAAGAAGTATATAATGGCACTCGTGTAAATATACTACCAGACTGTTATTATCAAAGATTTGAAAGAGTTTAGCGGCGAATCCCGTTAGAAAGAATCTCGATATAGCTTTATTGAGCCAGTACCTTGAGGCAAGATAGGAGAAAAGCCAGTTTCGGGATTCTCATCCATTGTCGTCGCGAAGAAAGAATATATCGTGGAGTGGCAATGGAAGGTGCTGGGGGGAAGGGGGGGGGGGATAGAGAGAGATAGAGAGCGGTCATCACAAACGATAGAAAAGGCAAGAGGAAGATATAGAAGAAACGATGCAAACAGGAACGATAACGGGGCCAGGGGAGTAGGAGTCTCGCCGCTATACGGAACTCTTGTCGAGGCTAGTCTAGTTCCTCATTGTGACTCTATGTGATAGGAGAAACGAATCGTCCCGCGCAATTCCATTGCGAGGGAAACAACACCGAGACACAATGACACTGCCGGCTTTTACTTCTTGAGCGTCTCACCCTTTTCTCCTTGGAGGAAGCCAAGCGAGGCAGCCCCCGCTAGAGTATTACTTGCCGACCCACTACTTAGCGACTTCATTCGCCTTCGTCTTCGTTAAACGAGAGAACTGCCCTGCGCGATTTCCATGAAACTGTAGCATTTCGTTTCCCCTAGGACTTCCATGCCTAAACTCCCGTCACGGGTCACTGGTCATCCTCAGACTCTCCCTCACCCTTTTATAACCTTTCGATTATGCTCTACGAAACTCAATTAATTTCCAGTAGCGATTCTGGGATCTATGCCTACTGCATGGGCGAGAGAATAGAGTGAAACGAGTACTTTGGTAATTCCAATGAGTGCTGCGAATATTGATTTAGCTACTCATTCATTTTATGCAGGTACTATATAGGGCGAGGGCGGCTGAGGGGTGCGAAAAGGAAAAAAAAGGAGAGCCAGGACATCGACAAAAGGGCGATCATGGAGAAACAGTCGTGGGGTCCTTAACTACTTGGAGTAAAGTTGGCTGGTAAATTGATTTTTTTTTTATAAATCCTACTCGCTTTTTATCGATCACGAATTACGATCATATGGACATGCTGTGATCCGTGTGATTAGCGAAACCGCAAGATCCGAAGGGTAGGGGATGACTGGGTCTTCGACGGCTTGAAATATCCAACGAAAACGTCATTTCGTTGTCGGAAAAATATTTTATCTTGGTGAGACAAACACAACGGGTCGTGATTGTTTTGTTGGTGGTGTCGAACCAGCTCCAGCAACCCCTTTTATATGCTTGAACCCTCAACCGACGTGATATTGTCCACGAGTATTAACGTCATAATTTCGTGTTAACATTATTAAAGTGAATTTACAAAGCGAGCACCGACGAGACACACCGCAATTCCGTAACATCGTTACGTAAAATTTTATACAAGCAACCAGGAAAATCGTGTATCTCCCATTTTAAGCAGAATACCAAGAAAAGTGTTAACCATCGACTAATTGAAAATGACAGTACGAAATTACCATACTGGCCTTGACGTTTCCGTAACTAGATTCGTTGGACGTGCCAATCAGGATACGATACTTTTTATTATCTCATCTAATAGAAACCCATAAAAGTCTCCTATAATCTATCCGTGTAAATTGCCTTCCCAAGACAATACGATCGATTCTTGCGTAATTTCCTGATAACGATTCACAGACTGCAAGCCTTCATGATTGGATGAGGTACTTGCCTAATTCGCGAGAGTAAGTAAGCTGGAGAAAGGAAAAAAAAAGAGAAGAAACAAATAACCCCCCACCACCCCGTCTATCACCCAACCCCCCACCCCACACCACCCATCCTCTTGATCTATCGGATTACGTTTCAGCAGAGATTGTCTGGTGTGTTTCACTCCAGAAAATCGATTGGCAGAACCTCCGGGACGATATCATCCCCCAGCGAGTGAATAAAGCATAAACCCACAAAGTACGAATTATTCCTGGGGACGGGCTGACAGATTATATTTTCTACATTACCGTGGTTGAAAAACATTTTATGCATAGACGTTGAGTGACATGGAATAAAATTTACCTCGAACAAAGAGTATGGTAGGTACCGCTGTTAAGCATTCTCATACGAAATTCAATACATTATAGAAGCCAATGTACAACTCGACACGTCATCGTAAAAATGGTAAAATACACTTAACAGAATCCATTGGCACGTTAGGTGTTAAATATATATCAGTTATAGCATATATATATATATATATATTACAGACAATACGAAGTATCGATGATATTGATTTAACCTAAAAATCATTCTCGTACGGTTAATGCGTAGATACAAGAGTCGCATATGTATCGCTCGACCATAAACATGACGCAATACCCTATCAGACGCATCTCGAACAGGCTGCCTCCTAACCGCATTGTCCAGAATGAATTTGCTGTATAAGACGATGCTTTATTTTTCGGTAAGATGAACAAGAAGAAAAGGAGAGAAAAGGATACCGCCGCGGTACAGTCCAAAGCAATTTCTCTTCGAGTTGAATTCACTTATGTATATACCTATGTATATAATGGAGCCTTCGCGAGCAAACAAGCAAACGAGTAATGCGGTCATACGGGGAGCGCGATGAAGCGGCCAGTTTCCTTCGGCTGAATAAAAATGAAGCAAGAAAAATCACGAGAGTGGCTACTACGTAGAAGGAATCCCGAAAGCGTGTCCATTACTCGTGCCGTCGAGACGTCCGCCAAATATCTCTAGTGTCTACAGCAGTCGAACCGCAGTAGTAGGTATACGTTTGCACAATAGTGCCAAGGATCAAGAAGCGTACTCGACAGGAATCAAGAGAGAGAGAATTGGACAAATTTACCATAGAGAAGACGTATCGCTCTGCTTTGTTTCCAAGCGTAACGTAAATCCAGAAACGGTCTTGTACGTCGCTAGAATTAAATGTCAGACTGCGTTTGAGCAAGCCAATCCCTATCGGATAAACAAAGTACCCAGCAGTCTAGCTATACAATGCAGGATTCAGTGCAACCACCTACAAAACCAAGAGCAGCTGCTAGGGTCTCACCAATGGGAAGAAAGTTTCAAAGCAATTGCCAGGATAGAATGGAGGAGGCTGTTCCCATTCCGTTTGTTCCTACGAACCGCCAAAGATTTTCCCCTCCCAAATCACACGGCGTCAATTCACCCCAAGGAAGGAAAACGCGTGAGGAAGTGCGAAAGAGAATCGAGAGGATAACGTGTTTTCTCTTGGAGAGTCGCTCCGAGTTTATCTCCGATATCGAAGGCCACGACCATGTGCGAGCAAGAGAGAGAGAGAGAGAGAGCGGCCCCTGCGAAGTGATACGAGTAAGAGAGATAATGGGTCGAAGAGCGACGGAGAAGCAGGACAAGAGAGAAGATCGGAGACAAAAAGGACGCAACGTACGTCTTTCGCTAAATCGATATTACCATCGTCATTCACGTGGCTTAACTAGTCTTTTATCTATAGATATAATATAACCACTACATACTTTATAACGTGACCGCCGATTAGTGCTGATTCCTTTCCGCGAGCGTTATTTACAAAGCCGCAAAATTCTGACCGAGTGGTACTGGAATACCTAAACGTTCGTGACCTATACTTTTATACTTCGATGTACCCGTCCGGATGTGGTATTATCGATAATTCGTTAAGTAAAATTAGTTATCTTGGATCCGGCTAATTTACGAGGTCCCGAGAAGGTCCCTTCTGAACAAAGGGAGTAAAGAGAATACAGTTACAAGGGATGAGCTAGCCACCTGACAACGGGAAAGTACGATCCGACTAACGAGAGCGTGAGAGGGAGAGAGAGAGAGAAAGAGAGAGGAAGATAGTAGATACCTGACGGCAGTCCCGTCTCAATAAGTCAGCGACGTTTTAATTGTATCCTTCCAATTACAAGAATGCGTCCCGTGACCCTAGCCATTCGGACACGATGTTTTCCCAGTGATTTTCATCGACGTGACGTGCCTAGGAGCAGATCGAACCGACGCCAAAGGCTAGGAGGGTCAAAGGGTAATATAGCATCGCGTAAGTGGCTCGTCCCAAGCAAACCATCATCAAAGAGAAAAGAAAAAGAAAAAGGTAGATAAAGTTGGACACAAGGAAGATAATAGGCGTGAAGCGAAGAACGTAATGTATAGTGTTGCTGAAAATATTATTAACCGAATAATAATATTATAGCGTTGCGTATATATCAACGGCAAATAAAAGAGCCGGTATCTCCGTAAGCGCTTACTATTATTATATTACACCCTCGCGAAAGGTTATCAAGCCGACGAACTCGGTTACCGGACAGCAAGCTCTGACTGAATCGAGAGGGAACCAGGGATGTCAAAACTTGTTCGGCCATGGGCTAAAGGAACGTCCGACGATACTGCTTCCGATATTGGTGGCCGTTTCAACGTGCAGGTTGAGTTCCGTGCAAGCACAGTCTACCAGTCAGTCAACCAAGCAGTCAGGCGTCAGCCCAGCCAGCCAGCGAACCAACAAACCAGCCAGCCAGTTAGGCAGGGGTGAGTGGGTCGAATGCACGACGACTCCACCTACGGCTGCCGCGGTTATCCATCATAATATATCACTTTGAGTCAAATCATGTGACACTGGGAGCGCGAGGGCTGGAGGGCAAAGGGAGGAGGGCGCAAGGCCACGGAACCCTGAAGGGACAGAGCCAAAGCACGTTCGCCGAAGCGAGAGATTAACAAACCATCGGCCTGTCGAAAGCATTAGCAAATTAGGCTAGGACATTTGTCACTGACCAGCAACTATTTTTACTTGCGATCTTGATACGCGAGATTGCATAAAAGATCCAAACAGATAATACGATGGGAGAGTTATCTACAGGTCGAAACGAATAACGTGTATCGAATGATTCTAAGTACTGCTGTACTACAGGACGTAATAGGATTTAATCGCATCTATAAAGCATGCATGGGGAGAGTAGAGTAGACCAAGCGATGCTATCGCAGGTTGATTTAAAAATTCATTACAATCGTTCTATCTGGCTACGAGAAAGATTCATGAAACGTGCCAGAGTAAAATTAAATTATAAGAGGTTTTGGATTATTTTACCGTTCCGGCCGACTATAAGGTCGGGCAAGGGTCGACCATGCGAGTTTCAGGGTTCGACCGTACGTCCGTTACAAGCCAACTGAGTTGCCCTAATCCCTCCCATAAACGGTAAGCATTGTGTCGAACCCATGAACCACGGATATGTGTAACCTATGTACACATATATATGGAGCGGTGAAGAGGCAAGAGATACAGAGCGTACGAAACAAGAAGAAATAGGAATACATGCAAGATAAAATGAAGAAAAAGTTGAAAACAAAGCGAAAACTAACATGCATGCATGCAACAGTCCTTAAACAAGAACGAAACGATGCGAAATTCCACTTTCATCGCTTACTGTTAATCACTACACAAAAAATGCAACGCGTGGACCTCATCTTGTTTCCGCAAACGGTGTGAAACCACTTCTTGCGTCGGACAATGTCCCGTGGACATTCCTTGATCAAAACCAGTGTATTCTAATGAGAGATTAGCACGTCTGTCTTCGGTTTCTATTTTACAGTGAAAAATTCATTTGAGCCCAGAACGAAAAAAGGAAAAGTAACCCAGAGTACAGGTAAGTGCATAAGTATAGAAAGCAGCGTAAAAAAAAAAGGTCTCGGCTTTGACCTGAACCCGAAGTAGGTCCCGAAAATACCAGTTCTGGCTGGATGAAAACGAGAACCGGGTAACGCTGAGAATGAAGAAACCCGTTAACCGTAGTTCTCTGCAGGGGTAGTAAACTTGTACGTAACCCAACCTGCTGTCTTCGTAGCGCCATCATTGATATGCGTTCGTATGCATTAGCCATGCCAGCTGAACTAAACTTAAACACCCTAGGTGACAAGTGCTCTTGGACGACACACGTGAGATTTACGTAGAATAGGTTACATTACCCATCACGCATGTACGAATACGCGTGAATCCTTCTACTGTTGAACATAATAGAGATTTACTTATTGATACAGGCAGTCATACGAACACGCTCCCCATTCGCATAGACGATCACGTAATAGACCCCTCCTATAGAAGAGCGATTATTCCCTCTAGTATAATAAAATTCGTATTTTATCGTTAGCATGTGTATTGAAAATATCTGAAAATTCTGTTACCACGTTTGCGCCACGTCGATTGATCGTCGCTTTCGGCGTTCAATGTCTGTGAATTGGACGCTTGATGGGCGCGTTCACGGAAAACAGTCAATATGACAGATTGCGGTTACCTTTAGAAGTGGAAAGAAATAATTTTTTAATCGTTTGTAGCATGCTACTTCCGCATACCCGATGAGCCTCTAGCGCTGGTAAACACGTGATAATCAAAATATTTAATGGCTTTTCAGATTGCCAATTCACCGCGAGCGAGCGACCGTACGGTAGAAAAAGAATCTACAAATATCGCGTAACCGTAAGTCTCTTCGGTACATAAATATAAAGAACTCGCAGTATTCGAGAATCCTGCGTACGCATGCGTGAGTGTTGTTCCCAGAACTGACTAAAAAGAATCCTATCCCATAAAAGAGCATGCACAAAGGACGGGAAATCTGAAAAAAAAGCAAAACGATCCCTACAGATACGTCCAAAGGGAAATCTCGTAAGCGGCACTCGGAAGAAGGACGACAAAGAATACAGAGAGTCATAAGAGAAAGAGAGACGTTGCTTAACCACAGTCAAGCATCACTATAATTGTGATTCCGTCGCTCTTAAGGACTACGAACGTTACGAAACTATAATCGCTCTTACTTGCATACGTACGAATACGTTTTGAAGAAAAATCAAAAGTTCTTTCCTTTCTGATAAAGTTCTCGCGTTATCACAGGTCGTGTTGCTATCGGACAATTTCAATTCGCGTGTTATGCTCAGCGCGTCTGGTGTCCCAGGACGGACGCTGAATTGCGAGTGTAATAAAAACAGCCTCGTCAAGGCGTACATACTAATAAAAAAGACACAGCAGAGAGTGAACCCGAGTAAATAAAGTCGAAGCGTCGGGACGCTATCCGTATCGTCGCACCAACATACTTCCCAGGCCGCAACCACAGCAGTGTATTGGCACGCAGCGATAACAGCTGTTTAATAATTATTGCAATTCACTGGTAATTAGAAAAAGTCAAAGCAGTCAAAACGATACTGGCGCAGAAACGGACACAGGTCGCTACGCGGAATGACGTACAACCGTATGACACAAACTATATGTATATACACAACAGCAAACGATACTTTGTGCCAAGACGTAACTAGCGAGGCAACAGCAGACCAGTCACGCGATACGACGTCGATCCTTGTAATGAAAACCACCCTTAGCCACATGCGTGTTACCGATAAACCCTACGAGCTAAGTAACCGGAGAACTTGACCCTCGTGTCGTGGAGGAAAGAAACTATTAAGGGTGAATATATACGTCGTCCACGTAGGGTAGACGTGAATGATACTCGGGATGATGACGATGGTCGAAGACAGGGAATGAAAGAGAGAGTGAGAAGAAGACACAGTGGCGGGCCACCCATGACGATAAAAATGTCTGCGTGACGTCTCCCGCGGTCACCGAGGATTTTCGCAGTATCTTTAAGAAAGAAGGAAAAAGAGAGAAAGAAAGAAAGAGAGAGAGAGAGAGAGGGAGCGAGGGGACATAAGAATTGGAAAGAATGCGAATGAGAAAACGTTATGTATATAGAGTCTATCTTCCAAACTGGTAGGAGAAACGTGCGGAATGGCGTACCGGTATCCGGCGAAACGGGTTTGCTTCGTTCCTGGTGTTCTCTCTTCTCCCTCCCACCCTCGAGTCATCCCCACCGACCGACACAGCCAAGATATCTTTTTGTCTCGCTCACCGCGGAATTACGGCTGTCCCGTTTCTCGGGATAATTACGCGGCGCAAAGCTCTCTAATCGAGCAACTTTGTCGGGACTGGCCTGTTTAACTTTATCCGTTGCTCCCGTTCGATTTACGAACCACGAACGGGGGTCACGGCTCGTCGAGAAAGTAGTTTTAAATGAAAGTGCCTTCTTTTGATTTCTGATCTCCACCATCGTCCTTTCTTATCCACTTGGGACATTGGTACAAGCATCGTTGCGTGCGTCCGAATAGATACGAGTCCGTAAGTGCGAACTGCTCGCTGCGATTTTACTGCATGAATATCTCAGAGTGGATGCTCTGGTTAATCTCTAGGATGGCTCTGGTTCACCGTGTGTATAATTTGCACGGTGAGATACGAATGTTCGCGTGCAACTGCGTGTACCGGGCACGCGATCCGTGCGGGTATTTTAATTGGCACTGAGTCGAGGCTACAGGACGGAAGTCATGTCGGGTGCCTGGGACGAGTAGACCCATGGGAATGAGTGTCGGTAACGTTAGGCGATCGAGAGTGAGACAAAGAGCGAAAGAGAGAACAGTAGGAAAGAAACGATAACAGAGAAAGAGTCGCGAGCTAAGGGAAAGTAAAAGGGTGATAGAGGGAAAGGTGGTTAGGAGCTCTGACGCCACGGAAATGTGGTTTCCACGAGTTTCACAAAGGGACGCAAGCTTCGTAGGTGGCTTCGTAATTATCTTCACTTTACGCGAATGACTGGCTCTCTACGAGTCTTCGGATTGTCGCACCAAGACGCGAGCCAAGTAGACGTCGAAGCGATTCGTAAAATTGTGTTCGAGTGTAACGACAGGAAAATCTCCAAATTACGTAAACTCATACCTTAAATAAGACATCGCGATCACCGCGGAGTCTTGACGTTCCGATAAATAATAATCTACTGGATATCTTATCGCAATGACTACTGTATACTTGTGAGATAGCAAAGGTCCAGTGTTCCGTGTCGATAGGATTCGTGAAATACTTAAAGCTAAAGCCAGGAACCTGTCGTTTTATTTACCGATATGCTTGAATCGATCCACGTCTGATGGAGCTACGCCGACGGCGTAAAAAGTGCCAACCTAATGGACGTAAAAGCCTATGGTAAAAGTTCGCGACGCATCGAAACATTAGAAGACCTTGCGTTTCCCCCCGTCCCGAGGGAATCACCTGCTGAAAAGTTAGTTCCGCGTGTCCATGTCTCGTGCCACGTGTCCCATTGCGAACGCTCGAGTGGCAATTCGTAGCGCGTGCGTGTGTGGATATACAGAGGAGCGAGTCACGTAACCATGCAGTAAGTAATAGGAAGACGGGAAGAACATGACCGATTCCGGAACGTTATGAGGTACGAACGAGAGTGCTGCGAGATCGTGCACAGTGTCACCCAAGGACCTGTCTATTGTTACCAGTCACGAGAGAAGCGAACCGACAGACTAGACTCACGTCAGTGTCAGTTTAAAAAAGAAAAATAGTAAACCATAACAATTCACGTAAAGCCTCTCGGCGGCGTTTACCTGCACGAAAATCGTCCAACTACAGTGTCGATGGAATTCCGGCATTGTGCTTTGTCCACGATGCTCCAAGGATTTTCATTTACGCCGAACTGTAAGGAAAAGGTTGCAGCTCCTCTAAGGCCGTTCTCAGACGTAGTACGACGATATCGCAAAGGACGTCTAAATATTGTAGCACGGTGACTGTCTACTCGCACGCGCGGTACCAGAAACAGAGGATGAACCGGAATAAGAAGTAAACAGAGAAACATAGATAGCCGAACGGGAGGCGCGAGAGAGAGGCTAGGAGTTACGGGTATACGCAGTAGGAGCAGGAAGCATGGTAGATTCACGATTGCGAAGAGGACCCGTGACTGTGAGCGTAACTGTGACTGGACTGTGACTGTGACTATGCTCGTTGGCATGATGGCGGGTGGTATGGGTCGTCACGGCAACCGGGAGACGAGGCCAGGAGCGCAAGCGAGAGGGGCAGCAGCAGGTTGCCTCGACATCTTCCCTCTTCCATTTTCCCGTCTTTCGGGCTCCTCCGTTTGAGCCACCTCCATCTGCAGCCTTTCTACCTCCAGCTCTCGTTCCTTCCTTCCACCGTTCTCACTAAACCGTTACGCTCCTTCTAAGCTTCTCGCTCCGACCTACGGACTCGCTTGCCTGTGTCCCTGATACGAGCAGCGGCATTTCGCGTCGACTCGAAATAAACCTGCCGACACATTGACGCGATGATCAACGCACATGGGCTATTGTGACATTATCAGGAAAACGATGATGACGATGACAGTCGGAACGATGACGTTTCGCATACCGGAGGAGAGAGGCGTAGTATCGTGATTGAAAAGAAGAAAAAGAATTTTTAAGACCGAGAAAAAAAAGTCTTGGCGTCGTTGCCATCGCGCATAAGAACGTCGATTGACAGATTAAAATATGCCGTGGATGAAACTGACTGGCTGACTGACTATGTGGGCACTCTCGCTGTCTCGACACTCTCGAGTATCGTAACGAGTGATGTCATGTCTCCTGACCCAGAAGCAGGTTTTTATTATTAAGAACGTGGCCATACGTATAAACGAGTCTTGCGCTAGAGATATATTTTCCCGCGGCGGGGAACCCTCGTGTAGCTATGCGCCACGGAAATGTCACGGACTTTTATATACAAAGTGAGGATTCTCAAGGAAGAATAAAAACTCGGCTGGATTTACTTCCATAGACGACGCGTATAGAGTGGAGTCAATCTTATCTCTATCGTCGTACGAAGCAAAGCAGCTGTACCCAGAAGCGTTGCTCGAGTTCCTGAAACTTTTCTGTGGAAATATTTATCACGCTGTAGAACCGCTACGAGGGATAAGTGATTATGGCGTGGCTATGCATTGCAATCCGTGAATTATCAACCGGATGAATGGACAATGTGGAGTCCCTCGATAACGACGTGCAAAGTCACGAAACTCGCGGGTGACAAGCGTGCGAGGTTCACTGACACGTGAAGGATAAAGCTAGTTGTGCCTAAGAATAGCGACTATAGTAAATCCAGTGACGTAACAATCGTACAAGGTTATGAATATTTTCTAAAAAAAAAAATGATTGAACGATCGACGGAGAATTCAAAATTCAAAAATGATATATATATATAGGTATAGATTTTATTAACAGGAATCTGGCGATTATCCTCCAACTCTCCACTTACTTCCTCGTTCTCCGATAACATTGCTCTCCATTATCTAAACTTTCACGGGAGATTTAAAGAGTGTTATTGGAGATATATAAATAAATCTATTTCTCTCTCTGTCCCGTCTCGGTAGAGTTTCGCGGTCGGCTATGCGTCGCAATCAATCCTCGAGGCTCTTTCACGAATCCCATTTCCCCGCTGCCGTTTACTACAGCTCCGCACTTTTCACATTCCCGTAACTCATCCCTCAAGCCCCGAACGATCGATTTCATACAGCGTGGCGGATAAAATGAACAAAAAAAAATCGTGCTCACAAACACCGTCCCCAAAGCACCGAAGTTTCTTTCGTATTTACCGATGAATCACGCACGCGACGCGTATCGACCGTCGTCTCCTCAACGCGAAGCCCTGTTTCGAAGCGCCCTGAAACTTCGATCAATTTCATAAGACTCTCTCGCAAAAGTATCCTACGCATCAGAAATAATGATCGTACCGAAAGATCATTTAAAAATCATCTCCCTGAAATGGCTTGGAACTCCCTCAGACTTCCCGGTCGTACAGAGTTTTATTTTCTCATAACAAGAGAAGAGGAGTAAGACTACGCGCGAATGTATATCGCGTTATAATGATCACTCGTAACTGGATATAAATATGGGATGTAAAGGAGCATACTGTAAGGATACTCAGCAGTACGTATATATACACGTGCGTAAAACCCGGGCGTAAGTATCGTGATAGACGAGAGCGTTGTACGCGTGCGTAACAAAACGCCCCGTTACCCACATGCGTAAGAGAAGAGAGCGAGATATTTGGCACGGCAGCAAGAGCGGTTCAGATTCTCCGAGTATAAACCAAGTTCCATAGGAGGCCGGAGTGCGACTGCTGCTTTACCAGCCGCGGCGCACTGGGACGCGCAACACAATATCTCTCGCGAAAGTAGCGTGTACAGTCGTGGGTCCGGTCCTTTTATTTTCAACTCACTTGTGCTTTTCCGGTCGGGGTGCTCCGCCTCGTTACGTAGAGGCCAGCTGGTCAGGCAACCCAGTAAGCGCAACGCGACCAGGATATAGCCCTTGCTTTACATGGATAATGCGCGCGACCGAATGCTGAAAACGTTCTTCCAGCCCATGCTGGAAATAACTCATGGTTAAGGGTTGGGTGGTTCGGGTCGTTTCAGGGTGGCAGGAAGGTTTTCGAGGGTCGACGGATCCTTTATTACGAGGACTGTCTCTCTGCGTCCCTTGGTCGCAGGTTCTCGTTCTACGCCACCCTCGCTCGTATTGCGTCCCCCGTGTGCTCTCTGTTCTCCGCGGCAATATCGTTCCTGAATGCAGAAATTATTGTAGCAATTTCTTCGCCGCTGTGCCGGCTTTGACAGTAAAATAATTAGTTCTCTGTTTCTTGTCTGTCGGTTACTTTTGTTATTCTACGGATATAACAGACTTTCACTGTGTATCTTGAATACACGCGGTTCGTGTCACCTGACGGAGTTTGACTCGATACTGAATTTGTACCCCCCCAACATATGTACAATGGCTCTGATAATAATCCGAGACGCGGAAGCCGGAAGAAAAGAAGTTTCCCAATCGAGCACCTGATTCGAAATAGGTTATGAAAATAAATAGAAAAAAAAATCGTAAGCGACGACAGCTCTGTAAATAGTATTTCTGTTCTATAAAGCCAGACACGTGTTTTCAATAATGTCCCCTGATGGTTCAAGTGAGCTGATAACTTCCCTCGACAAAGCATCGAATCTGATCTAGATAAATCAGCAGTTCGATGTGACCCCGAAAGATTAGTTACTGAATTATTTAAATGCCGCAACGGACACACGCTCGTTTTTATTGCCGCGTAATTAAGACCGTAAAATCACCAGCAAGAGAGTATAACACGTAGATTCATAGTAATAGAAGTTAATTCTATAAGATATTAAATTAAGGCCGATAGCGTCGAAGCTTGTATTTCCGTGACAGAGAAAATGAGTGTACTGGAACTTAAAGGTCCCTAGCGTTCCGTTAATCTCAAAGCGGCGAACCGCAGCGAATCAGACCGTAAAAATAATTAACGATCGACTCGAACGGCCTTTATTCCGTCTTAACAGTATTATATACCCAGCACGATAAAACAGCCACGGAGCTTACACACGCGTTTTCCACCCACTGACCCAATGTTTTCTCGTGGCATCCGCAAACGTATAAAAACCGTCATATATATCTATATTTTTCATACGAATGTACATATATATACGCCAAGAGACATACGTATGCGAAAAGATGCTAGAAAAATAGTTCGCATCATAAATCTAGTAAAAGCTCACAATGACCAGGACCCATACCACTCGTGTCAGAAGATCAAAAGATGTTTCGCGAACTAGCCCCATTATGATAATCCACGTGGTAAGCCACGGATGATGAAATACCAGGAACGACGGACAATCACGACTCCAAGAATATTTTCCCATGCGCTCCGATATCCGCTACGATAGCGAGCGTATTATTCTCTGTGGTCTCCTTCGATATGCCCTCCCCCGTCATTCCCCCGACGCCCTCACCGTCACCCACCATTCCATATCCCTTCCACGTTCCAGCAACACTTTCTCAACCCAGGAATATCGTCGTTATTTCGAAAATCTGTGTGGATCCCAAAGAACAAATAATTTCACGCAATGTCACTCGTCGAGTACAAAGATGAAAAACCTATTATAGAGACGATCAAAGTAATTTCCCGTTATTCGATTAGCCCCGGGTCAATTACCGGACTTCATTTGTCTTCGAGTCGAACGAGCCATTCGATGCTCTTTTGGTTAAAAGTATAGCTACGCCAGTTATTTTTACTCCGTTTTATTTTCGTCCCAAGTAAACCTGTCGCTTGATTTATTCAAGGACCTCGATATCGGAATGCGTTATCCGGTAGCGTCTGGTGAGGATGATCGTCCTCGCGACACTTAACGTCCACGCGCACGTCATGCCCATTTCCCAAGCTGGTAGTTGGCCAGAGTACGGAATCAATAGATCGTGAAAGAATGTGCGTGGCACGGTAGAGAAATCGTGCACGTGTGCTCCCCGGCCTGTTCTTTGCTATGTACTAGTGTGGCCGATGGTTGCACGAGGCCACTTTCACAAGTCGAGACTTAAAACACTCGGCGTTCGAGAGCAAGACTCTCTTGCGGATTCGAGCCAAACCCCCCAAGGCAAGACTTGGGTGTCGCTAAGCTTCCAAGATTTATGTCACGAGTGTACACGTGAGAAGCTTCCTATGGTTCAGATACAGTATGTGTAACGGAACTTCATGGAGATTAGGTACGAGATCAATTACTGCATTGTAATAACCGATAGGAAATTAAAAAGGTCAAACAAGCATACAGTAAGTTCCTCGTGACTTTTCGTAAATGTGTTTGATTTTTCATGAATAAAATTAGCGCTAACCGCGATGCTACTCGGTACTTAAGGTGCGCCGAGGAAAAGTGGAAGATGGAAGTTAAACTGGCTTTGTGGAGTTTAAGATGCTCTTATTTATTGCCGGAGATTAAGCGATCGTACCTTACTCTCAAGAGGTAACGGACGAAGCGACATTTTGGCCCCACGTGATGGATTAAAGGGAAGATAGCGAGCAACGAACGAGAGAATCGTTTAGCGGTTAGTTTTTAGAATAATTAGTCAGGTAGAGTGGATCGCGCGCTACCTGAAAACTAAGTGGCCGTTATCTTGTTATCGGACGGACACCGGGAGAACGCAAACCATCGGGTAAGCACGTGGCGACGAGGCGCCATCTTTGAAAGAATTCTTCTGCGTGCTTCGAGGAACAACGACAGACTACTCAAAAACTATGTTCTTCCTTGGTCTTCTCTTCGTCTTTAAACGCCTCGTTTACTTTCACTTTTTTATCAACCCTCCAGAAACTCCGCGTCTCCGACTTCTGGGAGTAAAAATGTATAAGCAGAAGGCCTCGTTAAGATTTCTGGGAAGATTTTCCACATGTGTAACGCGTAACCCTCGTATACGTACGTCTGATAGAAATATCTATGCTTTAGGATCATGGAATGTATGAAATAATATAACATGCGAAACCAATCGTTTCAGATTGCTCGACAAACCAGTTAATGTTCCGATATGGTAAATTAACGTAAAACTCGATCGGCTCGTTGAAAGGAAATCGACGACGACACGCGAGAAACGAGGACGCCTTTCAACGCTCGGCAGGATAAAATGGAAATGGAATGAGGTTTGAAAAGACCTATCACTTGGTCGCACAGTGGGGCCAATATCCTAATTAAAAAAATTCCCTACGAGCCGTAAACTTCACCGTAAAAGAGGGCAATGATGGAATTTCAAATACCGAACATCATAAAGTCCTTATGTCAACCGTCAATATACGAATACACTATGCCACGTAAAATAACTAAGGAACATCCCCATATATTTTATTTGATAACGCCTAAATGTTTTCGTCCAATAAATTTTTCCCTACGAACGCTTGATCACCCGTCTAAATAATTCCCCTTGAATTTGCCACTATCTAAAACATATAATATATAGTTGAAATCCTGTTCGGCATCGAAGCTAAAATTACCAGTAATTTCTGAGATCGGTACGTCAGCCAGCTACAACGCAGTACCTACGTTCGTGCTTGACATTCGCACGCTCGCTTCAGTGGCTTTGACCGTGGCGTCATTGTCCTTCACGTAAAGGACCGACCCATCTCGAGATCTTTTGTTCCTGGTACTTGCCAAGAAATAAGTAAACTTGTCATTCCACTGATAATCGTACATTCATTTCGGAAAAGATTGTCAAACCGTAACATGTCGCCTTTCTCCATTTCGCATTCTATGAGAATTTAGGCTTGAGACAGCCTACCCGTGAAATTTCTTTCTCTCGACTTTCGCCGTTGTCTGTACTCGTTATAAAAATAACTGAATGCAGAAATAAATCCGAACCGGAAGTCTCGTATAGTTCTGGTCAGCATGAGTAGCACGTGCGTAAGATTAAACGATTCCAAATTACGCAATGTTTCTCTCAGTACTTTACACGCTATTAAGTCACACAGATACAAAGGATATGGTAGGAAGGTATCTATGCTGTTCCACACTCCTTTAGTCTAATTTCAATGGTATACGTCAAATTTCTCTATCCGTATTGAACTTGGAACGGATGTCGAATGACGCTAAATTTGCGATGAATGATTCTCTTTTTCTTTTTATGAATGATGCTAGAGAACCATTTGTCTGGGGTAAAACCCCGGATTTTAAAATTGGCATAAATTAGTAGCTTGTGTCGCTTTGCAATCGAGCATATTACTATGAGTTTGCAGTCTCCTTCGTGCATACGCTAAGGAGGCTTCGGCAAGCGAGGAACACGCCATGAGCAAGCAAGTAACGAGGTTACTGGAACGCCTCGCGATTAATTTGCTTGCAAATAGCTACGCTTTGCGAATAATTATTACGACCCTCGACCGACGGGTTCGGCAAAATGTATTAGGGCATATATACGTATACATTTATATGGATATTATATATATATATAATAACATGTAGATACATCAGACGCTGCCGAATACGTCCTGACGTAGGTACAAAGTTTTTTCGCTCGGCGCGCCGTAAACGTGAAAAATGATGCGCGTGCCGCGAATAAAGTATCCCTCTGTTGTTGCCGCTTATTAAAAATGGGACGTCCCCTCCCTCTTTTCATCCCAGCCGTCATACCTCTCGCGGCCACGCCACTTCAATTCCGTATCAAAGGAATATCTTGACGAATTCGATTTTACGACTAATGAATGTTGAATCGTATCGTGTTTATCGAAAAGGAGTTCTTTACCGCATACAAGCGGTGGAAATTGTAAAAAAATAAACAACAAAACTCAAAAGCTCTTCCGATCAATTTCTTTCCATGAAGGAATGATTGTCAATAAATTGCAAAATTGTGCGATGCAATTGTCAGGAACAACACGTGGTAACCATTAAATGTTTGATATTCGCATACATTGCGATGTCAACAGGATCTCGGGTACGGTTTACCAATCATCACTGATAATGATAACAATGCTTTTTTGATAAACACAACTTATTATCGATTGTTTGGAGGAAGTCATCGTGAAGATAATGACAAAGTGGAGAAATCAGTATGACGTGTCCACTTCGAAGGAAACTGTCACGAAGGTGCAGAAGAGAAAGATGGATGAAGAAGTCGAGTAGGTACTGAGAGGATTTCCCGGTGTGCAAGTGGAACGAGCCAGTTAAACGGCGGAAGCGAAGCTAACGTTTTAACGGTACGAGGAGGAGCAATAAGAGTCAGTGACGTTACTGGTAACATAACAATGAGATGGACGGTACTAGATGGTAGAATTGTCGATGGAATTTCTTGCGCGCGAATAAAAAAACTTTGATGTACGAGGAAAAAGATAAACAAAGTTACTTACATAAATGATATCTGTCGATTTGCGAAGCGACGATCGAGGAAGCGTAATATATCCAATATAATCCAGAGAAAAAACGGGCACTGATCACACACTCTCAAATCACTGATAATATACCACACAATAGATCTCGCGATATATATATATACACACACACATATATGTAAGATTACGGTCGCACACTATGTGTGGGGATTGGGACACGATGAGCTGCTCGTGTGGCTTCTAGGTTGATGATGATTCTCCGCACTGTTAACGAAGAGTATTTGACATGGTCATCGCGCACAAAAGCACCATCCAACGTCGTGCGTGGCGAGACGGGCCAAGAAATAGAGGGGCGAGAGTGAAAAACGGCGAGGTTCCTCGGGAGGAAAGAAATAAGGGTTTGGGGCTATGGCAGGTCTTGACTGCGTTTCTCTATATCCACTGGTTTTGGCGAAGCATCAGGTAGTGAAATCTGGTGCGACAGAGAAAGCGTTTAGTCCACTGATGGCTTATTTATAAAGCCGAGTTTAAAAGTGATCGAAGTGGCGCGATCCAGAGGCGAACGTCGTCCCGCGCCAGCCGGGAAACGATGGCCGATAATCCCGTAAAGTATTAAGGACGAAAATGCCCGAAGCCTCCTTCTGCCTATCCTTCAGGCCAGAGGGCTTCGCCACTTCTCCAGTGGCCGTTCTCCAACGAAAACTGACCGATCAAACGAGGGGCATTACGTAAAAGCGCGCCGCTTAAACTGGGCCGACTGCAGTTACACGTATACCAGGCTCCCGCCAAGGACACCGGGGTAACCTACTTTTACACCACGGATTCTCGCACTATACACTGATAAACACACGCACCCACTCACACACACACGCACCCACCCATGCACACGATTTATACGAATTTGACAACAATTCGACACTGATTGTTGCGTCGAGGACCTCCTTGGAATTTTCGCGGGTAACCTACATGGCTGAGTCACTCGCGTTTCAAACGGTTACTATTATTCACAGCGTAATACGTTGCGGGAGAGGAAACACGAAACGGATACGCAGTACGACGGCGCAATCTCTCTCCGGCGGAGGTCCGACTCGAACTGAGCGCCGCGCGGCTGATCGCAGCCGACGACGGCCGACTCGACGCCCAACTCGGCGCCCTCTTTCCATCCTCAGCAACGTCTCCGTCCCTGGCCCCGACACTCTTGTCCCAACGACGGCGGCCGCCTCTTCATCCTTCTCATTCTCCACTGCGTTGCTCGTCGGCAAACCGTTCGCTACTCGGTATTACCGATGCCGTCTGGAATCTTTTCCTGGAAACTTTCCGCTTGGCAATCACTTATCAAGTTATTTGGAGAAATTGTACTATCTGGTGATCGTCAGAGATACTAATACGTTAAGGAATAATTATCTCTCGTGTAAATTACGATTGTTGAATTATTTCATGGTGACTAAATAATGCCTTTAGAAATATTCAACAGTTGTATTTCATCGGTTATAATGGACATGGCTTTTCTTGACTATTAGTATAATTGTAAAGGAATACATATATACACATCGTATAACACAGTTGCGTACGTAGTGTATACTGTATTCGTGTATACTGAGTGTGCATACTCGTTGACTCGATTTTATTTTTAGGTACCAACGTTAAACGTCATTCGAAGTTTATTGCCTCAGAAGAATGTCTACGAGGATACTTTTTGCACGTGAGCTTCGCATAGTACGCGTTAGATGAAGACTGTGAGACATTCGAGGGCATGTATAGGAAGAAGTGTCAGGGAGACGATCACTCGACGATTCTTTGGCAAAACGTCAGTCTTTAGGGAACTTTGGTAAAATAAAATAACTCTCTCGATACACCTTGGATAAGATCCAAAAAAGAGATCATTACTTTGCCGTAGTTCTTGGTTGCTCTTGGATTTCGTCCAAGTGATCGGATGGTAGGACGAATGTCCACGGTACCAGTTCACGGGGTATCCTCGTAGTCCGTTTAAAAAAGATGCCACCAAGAGAAGTAATCCATTCTACGTTTTTTCCTCCCCAGTCTCTTTCTTCTCAAAGAGTGACCTAAGCCATAATTTATCGCCGCGTCCGCTTTTCACTTCTACCCCCTCAAAAGCACTCGGTTCTCCAACCCCTCGTTAGCAAAGGCCTCCTCTCTCCTCGTTGGCTCTCAAACTCTACCAGCTACTGACTTTTATCCCTGCACACAGTCAGCTGGTATAAACACATTGCGAAAACTTTCGTATGCTCCCTTGTAACTCGTGCCAATGTCCAACAAGTTGTCGCTCGGACGCTTCTAAGAGCGAATACGCAATTAGACATAAGGCCTAGAAAAACCATAAGGATCCTTCAGACTCCGGAATGTACTATATTCGTGTCTGACAAGTATCATTGTATAACCCTAACAATTGTCACGGTGTTAAATATTAAGAAAACAATTCACAAATGTTTCGAATTCACAGCCAAGCAATCCCCACTAACTTTCTTTCCTCGTTTCAAAGGTTTCAACACATTCAGGGAAACGTTCATGGGATAACTTCGAGTTAAGAAGGGCCGCACCTGATTTGCCAGCGTCAGGAACGGCAACAACGCGACGTTCAGTGTAGAGGAGTGCGGAGTACGGGCACACGCACTGTTGCCAAGTCATCCGTACGAACGAACGAGTGAGCACCCGCTTTCCCGTAGAACCTGCGTCGAGTCCAAGCACACACCAGAACACACTGGGCTAGAGCCACTTCAGCACTTGCGCCTCGCATATCTTTCCACTTCGCCTCGGAAGCAACGTGGGCGACTTGTAGCTCGATGAGTCGCTTTAGGTTATTGTTAGCGACTATTTCAAAGCGATTATTCCCTCTAAGAACAGACCGTTTTGATATTCTACATTGAAAGGCACGTAAAGATAAAAGAAACAGTGAAATCATAGCAACACAGTTCTCGTTATCCCGGTGAATCGAGATACTTGAAATACTTTCAAGGATTGCCATAGGCGAAGTGGCAGCTTTTCCGACGAGGGAAAGAAAGGGGCTCGGAGAAAATTGACTGTAAGGTATTGGGTCTGTTTTCATGTGAGAAATTTTCAATGCGACGAAATATAACGGTTTCTTTGTCATTTACTCTTTTACTTCAGAGTTGTTTCCACGTTTCTAGTTCTACGCGTTAAAAAGACCAATACTCTTTCTTTCCATTACGTCCCACCACTGACTCGGTATTTATTTAGGAGATACGCTGTTTTATAGGCACATGAATATCTCGTGTGACATTAACTTTGCATGAATGGGCCTCGCAAATTAGCATAGGAAAATAGGAAACGAATGCAACACGAGCAAACTTCCAGAGCAGAAATCAGCAAGGAGAAATGAATAAAGTTAAAACTTAAAAGGAAGAAGATACGCATAAAGGTCTCGCGTTTTACATCCCAATGGGAACTTGATATTCTCCCTTTCTCTCCTGCTCGCACAAAACACGCTACTTTATGGACGTTTATGTGTGTAGTCGTGTATAGGAATCTCACAATTTTCTGTACATAATGATAACAGTACACTCAAAGGATTCCCCTTCTCTTCCCTTTTTCCAAGACGTTTGTTCCTCCCTTTCCTATCGTTTCATGGAAGCTGCTCTCGCGCATCTTCCACTTGAATCAAACCGTTTTCTTCGCGATCCTCCTTATACAGCTACTACTTACGTTAACAAAGCCCAACAGCACTACAGCCAGTATACAAGATTCCTGCAATGGAGTCACCAATGACTCGGTACACCAGTAATACCCCAGAAGTAGGGTATACAAACGCGCCACTCAACAGATCAATACCTCGTTCAGAGCGTAATCTCCGTCGCGTTTTTGTTAACGAACCCAACGCAAATGCTTTGGGCAGACCGCGAATGGTTGCCGCCGGATGCTCAAGGGCCTCGAAGGACTCGGGTTAGGGTAGATCAGTTACCTGTCTAGGGCAGATCTAAAGGCAGAGGTATATAAGTAGAGACCTCATCCATTTTGAAATATTATTCGCAGCCTTCGAGCTGCCTGATAGGCACCTGCCTTGTTTGCGAGCCCGTTGATTCCCGCGACCACGAGCACACGTATCCACGCGGTTCAGGTCGAGAATTATCATCGTTCAAACCACCGTGGTAAATCTGTCTTGATTATCCTATTGTCCTTCGGCTAATAAGAGCTTCTAGAATCGATTTGTATAATGAATTATCGCTCGCTGTTCCAGGCGTCAAGGACTCGCCAAGGGTAGGTCAGTACACCAAGCTGTCGGCCAGTTAGACAACCGGGCAGTCAGCCAGGCAAGTGAACAAGTAAGCAACCGGACGAACGTACGTACTGTACGTATGTGAATACGTTAACAAACGTAACACACGTACCTAACTACTTCGTGTCAACGACACGCTCCTCTACGCATACGAACGCTATCCTCTGTATCAGACATCCGCGCCAGACGGACTCTGCAACAATCAATAAACTCTAACCGAACTTTTTTTTCGGTGGACTCGACACTGAGGGTGCATGTATAAATCATTATTTTCATGCGATTTCACGAGACAGGGAATTCTTAATATTGCGGCTAAGCCTTGCCGTAGACATCGGTCTGTCGTTTCGTTGGTAACGTTTCCTGCGATTTTCGCATACCAAGCGATAGATAACGTATCGTGACGTAGAGGCCTGCGAATATTTGTTTACTTTATAGGAGATGTCCAGGCGAGGGAATTATCGCTTGCTATTTTCAGACGCGTTAACCTTTGGCCGACCCCAATTGACGCGTTCGGGTAAGGAATCGGATCTCCGCTCCTTAGACAGACAAATCTTAATTAAATAAGAATGAAAATAGTTTGGAGTTCTTTGACAACGATTTCTTAAGAAATTATGATTTCCATCCATCGACAGGCACGTGAAAGGTTCATGGTTAATTTTGTGTATGGTAGCTTTTGAACACTTGAATATAGATTCAATCACGTTAAATTGTATAGCATTTAGGAAGGTAGACTGTTAGAGAAGGTCTTGAGCTTTCCTGTGTCCAAGTGGTACTACATGCAAGGTCACCGATGTATTAGACAGTATGGTAGAGTATCTATAACTCAGAGGGGAATCGATGAATCATCCACGTTCGTTCAATCTTTTCAGTTTGGCAGCACCAAAAGCCGGTTCACTACATGTATAACACCAAAGAGACGGGTCTATGGGCCATGGGGTCTGAACATTGGACGATCGTATATAAAGACGGTTTACGTGGATCACCAGGTTCCTTCGTGAATGTAACCATAAAATCGTCTATTTCACTTGACCCAATAACGTACACTAGGTGCCGAGAAATATCGACGGTCCATATCAATATCATCCGACGCTTAACCCAACTTCAGCCGAATTACATTGTCCAAGTTTACTAAGCCCGGTTCTCCTTCGACAGACTATCCCTGGCAGCATGATCTTCGTCGCCCACGAATTATACGCAGTGATTCTCAATAGTCTCTAAGATACCCTACGGTATGTCTAATACAACTCGTCCGTGAATCATTCTTGCGTTAATGTTTCGTCACATCGATCCTTGCTAGCAAATAAGTCGCTAACGCCGCATGAATATCAGGTCAAACATCCTCGATCCGTTTGGCTCCTCTTACTTTTTCCTCAAGGGGACCGCGCATTACCTACTATTTTTCATGTGTCAACCCATACGGATAAGGCGCTGAGACTCGACGGATAGGGTGAGCCGTTTGCGTCAGCTGTGAGTCGGGCAAGCCATGGAATCCCTAGTACGAGATATTCCATGCTCGTAGCTCTTTACGAACAGGTCAGGAAAGAATTTCGTGAGAATGAAAGAACGCCGAGATAGGTAAATAATGTCTAAACCATGTGTACTGGGTCATAAGAATGTTTTACGGGTAGAGTCACTGGGGTAGTAGATACCTAAGTAAATTTTAGGAACGAGGGCGACGTCCCTTCCCGAAGGGTACCTAAAGTAATTACTGACCTTTTTCGAGACGAAAGGTGACTCGTGCCACTATTGTCGCTTTATGCGGCCAATATAATCCGTCAGAATGAGTCAGCACACTGTGTAACGGCACGAATCCATGAAATTGGAAAAACTCATTGTCCTGATGTTTCTAAACCTATCGTTTCTATCAGCAATATACCTTTCCTTTTCTTTTTTTATTATTTTACCTGATTTTCGTTTTCGTTCTGTTTCAATATTTTATTTCGTCAAATAACTTCTCGCGATAAAACTTTTTTTTTTCAAAGATTCTTGTTAAGCTTTACCTTGTTTTCACATTCGACCAATACTCATCTACTGAGACGCGTTTTGTATCGTATGAAAGGAAACAACGTCGGGAGACATTATCGTTAAAGAAACTAATAAACGTGAAGACCGCTGGAATAAAGCCCGGAGAAAGAGAGGACGTAACAACGAACCGGAAAGCCCGAGGTGGTTTTCTCTTCGTGAGATGTAAGCGTCGTATAATGCGACGAGTAAACGTCCTTTGCGTGGCTTCACGAGCGTCGGCTACCTCGCATTAATGTCCGAATTAATATTTAAAGCATTACGTGAATAATACATACTATTATACAATAAAGCGTGGACGATGAGTTCCTGAAAGAAACGAAAGATTCGTCACAGCACTTGAATACATCAAGTAGATGAACACATTCATCTCGCGTATCCACTTCGGTGAAAATAAACTTTTTTTTCTCATTGGTCTATTCATTTCTCACGCTTTCGGTAATAAAGTCTCTATGTTCTTCCATATACGAAAGAGCCTTATCGTAATCACATCAGCAAGTCGCTACGCTCATATTTATGCGCTAATTAGTTCTCGTTAGCGCCGTAGCCATTAAGCGCGTGGATGTACCACTTAAGCTGGGCCGCTTCGCTGCTAAACTTCATTATCCAAAAGGTAGGTACATAGGTACTACGGGTTCTGCAGAACTCACGGCAGGTGACTCGGCACGTTTGCCACTCGACGTTTGATCGTTTCCGGGATTGCCCGCAGAGATTCCCGTATCCCGCATCCAGGGATCACGCGTCCCTTCGGGAACCTGGATCGTCGAGACCAATAACGTTCACGTAAATACGTATATAGCTACTTCAAAATAATTTACGAATTTACGAATCAATCGTCCAGTTTTCTCTACCTACACGAATGCCCGTCTCAATCAGCTCAGAATCCGCGTCGTTGAACATGAAACGGCTTTAGCTATATACTGATTATGATTGACCACGCGTCAATTTAAATCGCGGCTTAAAGATCAGCAAGCGTGCTATCCGACGGATCGTATCGTTAGGTGACCTGCACTCGGTATACAGTCTAGAGGTAGCTCCGGAACCAACAGGCTGGTCCTCTGTTGAGGGGGGGAGAGTTCGCGTGACAACTAGAAATAAAGGAGTTAGGGCTACCGTCGGTGAGAAGTATATAGTCCAGCGACAGTCTAATAACCGACTATTAATCAGTCAAGCATGCCCGTTTGTGTGCTCAGCATTGACTAACCTCATTTACTGGCCAAGCGAGAGAAATCCATTCCAAGGAGCAGAACATTACCCAAACCATTACAAGCTCTGAAACCCAGCCATGGTTACCATGGCAGCCGCGTCCATCCCCCGTTCTCTCTAGGCTGCCTATCCTAAACCTCCAACCTGCGCCTCGTTGTGCTGCACCCTTCATCCCGCACTGGCATCCCTTCTCACTGAACGCTCTTCCCTCCCTCGACAACCATCCCTCGGTCCCTGTGCCCCTCACACGCGTTACCCTGGTTTCAGCCTCGCAACCCCATGGCATCACTCAATATCAACCTGTGATATCAATTACCTAGCTACTGCCTCTCCTATCCAGGCGACCCGAGAAACGTTTTCTTTCTTACGACCACTCTACGACGTATTCCTGTAATTAAAAGAGCCTCCATGCCATCCTGGCACTTTGCACCAATTAGCTCTTCCCCGTTTGCCTTCTTATTTCGCCGTTACTTAAGGCGTACGCGTAACCTGTAGTCGCTGCTAAGCGTTCTACGGACTCTCGATCTAGGTCAATGTGACACTGGTTTACTGTCTAGGTCGTTGATGAACGGCCAGAACAGCCCATCGGTAAATTGAAACGGGTTCGTACAACCCAGACGTTGGTCTTACGAATTTTTCTTAGTACTATAAAACGATCTCTTGTCTTGTACGTTTTTCTATGAGAAATCGCGTTGTCCCGTGAAAGGAATGACTGAACGTGGACTTTGAAAGTATAGTACCTGGCGTGAAACGGTAGGATGGTTTTCGACGAGACTTTGTAGGCGGGCATAAAACGTTCTCGAATATAAATTTTCTTGGTAAAGGGACGACTCGGTGGCGTTTCGGAAAACATGTTACTTTTATGAATCGTGACCCGTTGCTCCCCTGATATTTACGACAATGTCAACGTGTAGCTACATGTACATATATAGCTCGCGGTATCGAACAAGAAAATTATATCGAATCTATCGCGCACGTCCACACGCTCTCGCCCCGAGGTTGTATCCCTTTTAAATTTTTTCATGAAATATTTTTCTTTTCCATACGTAACTCGTATCACTATGACGTAGTTTACATTCTTACGTCACTTCTTTTTCCTCTTTTTCTTTACTCCTCGTGGGTGAGCTACCCACCTGGTTACACGTTCCTTGGATCGAGTACGACTTCTTCCGCCAGTACCTGGTTTCCAGGTAGACCGGGGCAGATTGTAACGGTACTTACTCGATCGTGCCAGGATGGGATGGAATGGCACGAAGTACTGCCGGCGGTTCAGTGACCGACCGACCGACCGACCGAGCAACAACGTCAGTCTAGAAGTCAGGAGTCGAGAGTCAAGCTTGTAACTTCTATACCTACAACGTAAACGGCTGTCGTTTCGCTGGTTTGTCATGTCATCGAAGAGCGGTGCTCGCAATCAACTAAAAGGCAAACAACGGCGGTTTAACTAAGATGTTGCTATTGGTGTTTTGCTGTCGTCATGGCAATCCTATAGAGCTGTTCTCTACAAATGTTGATCTCGCTTTTGGGATTGATTATGAAGTACACCCGTTTGCTTTATGGAATATCAGAAACAACCTGAATAAATAGTGAAATGTATTTTATATTACTGAAGGTACATTCCTAGACGCATTTCCGTGATTATCGTTGCTTTGATAAAACACGGGTTATGTTTAAGAGTTTCGAGCGGTAACTAATTTGAAATTTTTCTAAATGTCCCATGTAGAAAAGTACAGCAGGCCTAATGTTGGGCCAGCATCGGCGGCCATTTTTCCAGTAATGGCTCGACGGCAACAACCATGACTGGCCTAGTCATGGTCAAGAGTCGGATAATAACTTGGGCCCAGCACTGGTTGCCAATGTTGGCCAATAAATGAAAATAATACTGGCTCATGGTTGCAAATAATATTGGCCCATTAATGAATGCAATATTGGCCCAAAATGGTTAGACGGTACTACGCCTATGATTTTCAACCGTATATTATGGCAAATATAAAAAAATTAATTATAATGCTAAATCATTTGCGACGAATAATGGCCCATAGCCCATACAGAAACTGGATTCTGCGCTCGGGCGGAGGAGGCTCGATTGGTTGCTGTAATGGAAACAAAACCACAGAGTCCTCTCAACGGACGGTATGGACTAAAAAATGAATCTATCACGGATGAGAGATGCTGTATACAATACCAGGTTATTCAAGATGATGTCGAAATCGCATTAAAGCAACAGCAACATCGAAGGACTAATTATTCTCAGGGTCTGCCGATTCTGCTTGCGAATGTAGTGGCCATCTGATGGTGCGGCAGCGAACTAGTGCCCGCTCGTGCTTCTCGTATACTTTTGTGTTGCTAAATTTTACACTTACTATTTGGCCAATTATGGGCAGTAGGACATTGGCCAATATCGGTTTAAAAGTGGCAAATATAAACAATAAATAAAGCTGGTATATGATGGGCAACCAATGATGGCCCACAATTAGTAGTCTATATCCGGCCAATCATTGGCAGTAGTACATCGGCTTAGTGTTGGTTGGATACTGGTAATTACTAAAAAAATAACAATACTGGTGTCCAATACTAACCCAATTAGGCGAGTTACGCTTGGCCAATTATCAAGAAATATATATTTGGCCAAGGTTTGGGCCTGTTGTAAGCGTTGGCAATTCCTACATGGAATAAACCAAAAATCATTGCATAGGGAATTTTATCTTAGTGCGTCTCCCAGACGTTCAAAATTTCCATTGGACGTAAATCCTAATAAATGCAAAAACGGTGGCGGCTAGTTGCGTCCGTAAGTACGCAGCGATAATACGAGAAACAAAATTGATTTACCCGACAAGCGTGGCTGGAATCCAATAGAACTGTATTCCCCTTGTGTCACCCTCGAAAAGAGCTACTGCAGAAATTCGCAGCGTGATCGTAAATTTATACATCAGAGTCTTTTGGAAGTACACGGAGAATATAACCAAAGCAGCCATAACTGGATAATGGTTGGCATCCGAAAAATTCATGCAACAACAAAACTTTTCGCGATGTGAATTCTTAAATCAAGTTTCGCGCTGACGCTAAAACTTCAATAGCCAATCGACACTCTGGCCTTGCGTTTTTAGCGTGAAAATGTCGCGCTACAAGATAGGTCTCTCCCTTCTATCTCGCACCATCGTTTCAACGAGACGTTTTGAATTTACATGTTTAACGAAACTAGTGACTATAGCCTTGAACGTTACCGGCGTCATACGTCATGGTACAAGTGCGCCATCTCGCTTAACAACGGTGAAGATAGGCCTAGCGAACCGGTAGCTCGTCCCTTTCGCCAAGGAACTGGCAAGCGGTTCACGTGTACGCTTCCGGTTACACAGGTATCACATTTTATCAACATTAATCAATCTTATATCGACATAGTTACAAAGAATATTTTTTCTTTACTGAGCTTTGACAATGGGTGCGAGGCAGCAGGACCGATTACATCGATTAAACTAAATAGTCCATTGTCCGTTGAAAAACACGAGAAGAAGGCACACTCAATCGGCAGAATATTGCTATACTAATAGCCATACCCAAGTGCCCGGAATACTATTAATTGACGACCTTCATGGAACGATTTGACGACGCATCCGGAGACATCGAACGGATAAGAATTTTACATACACATATACATATATATTGGAGCAACATTTCTGATAATGTCATTGAACTCTATTCATTGTATAGGATACATTTAATTTATTGTCAGCGTGCGGGAATTACTATGTTTCTTGTGTATGTTTATTACAAGTTTAATTGCTTGCGTATTGTTTACTATTGTGAGTTTTATGAATTTAACGGTTCGAGAAAACTTTTCATTCTATTATAGTTTTTTTGGTTATGAAGCGAATGAAATAGCTGCGATTGTAATTTAACCATGCTGACTATTCGCTTACTTTCATAGAGCGTTAAAACTTACCTGAAAGTTCTTTGAATAATAAATTCTTAATCTATATTCATTTCATTTCCATAATTGCTATGTACGATTATTTCATCTATATATAAAGATTAATTAAAATATTACGCATGATGCAGAGTGGGATTTGCTCGAAGGTCGCGTCGTATGCCATGACGTCACTGCAGTGAATCTCCCTCTAACCATTTACCTTAACGGGTATGAGGGATCGTATATTTTTCAAAATAACATCCAGAATCATCCAAGCAGTTGAAGATTGCATTGGAATAGCAAGAAGAATCGCGTGTCACGTAGAAAGCTCGAAAATCGTTCCCTCGAAAGTCAGAAAGCTTTCGACTCGTAGCAATCGTGATAGTAAGCACCGACGGGGCAGGGAGATGCCGTACCTCCTTCTGGAACGGGTTACGACGTCATCGATTTAATCGTCGAATACGTAGCGAAGCAAACAGGCGAGGCATCGTTTTCTCCCTGCTCTGTAGAGGAAGTTGGCGCACAGGGAAACTTCCGAAACGTCCGGCAAGTTGGTCGAGCCGTTTATTACGAGGCCATTATACAGAGTCTATATAGATTCTGCATGGCGCATAGCTCAGAGATTCTACCAAACTGCAAGCTTATCCATTCGATTTCAGCAGCTGACTGTACGCTAGCGATATACGCGTGATAAATTCGGAAACTGTAGCAACTCGCATTAACGCATTCAAGAATTGACGCTATCAGGAGAGAAAAATCAAAGTCTTTTATTTCCCGCATAAAATTTGTCCTGTTACACTTGTCTATACTACAGCGGGTGATGCCTCCCTCGTTGAATAAATTACGTAACTCCCCGAATTCCTCTCCGTCTACTTCTTCGCGCATTGTTGTTCGCTCCCCAGGGATGCAAAACGAATGGAAGCGACAGTAATGTTCACTTATTTGACAGTTTCACCGCATCACTCACTTATACATCTATTCTACCATAACCAATGGCTTCTTATGGTGTATTATCAAGTTTGTCCCAAGTTTATCGTCAGAATATTTTTATATATACATATATATAAATTTATACATACATACGGTATATCCACCTATACACATATACATATATGTATATCCATTGAAAATAACATTTTGATTTCTTTCGAATTTTCTCAGGAAGTTTCACGAATCTGTACTTGCAGTCAACATTTCGTGGCGCTTGCAGTCGTAAAGCGCGAACGACTTTTCATATGGTTGAAGTTTGCGCGATTTTCTTTTCTATAGCAAAAAGTATCAAATGTTTACCAACTTTGCTATTCGCGAATAATACTTCTCTGTCGATGGTACAATAAGCTAATTTATCCCCGTCCTTGTTACCGCGATGCTGGAACCGAGAGCACGGCATAATTACCAAACGTCCTAAGAACTAAGCATTAAGCGGTACCAGCCAGGAAAATTAGTAGAAGTTTCGGCTTCCAGTCTCCGAAATACCGGCTCGACCACTCGTTCGCTTCGCATAGAGAAAATGTGGCTTCATTAAAACTTTGTTACCGCGTTACGGGAGATAACCGTTTTATTTGTCGGTCTATGCCCTTGTGTTCGTAGCAGGTTCCCGTTTCTGCGCCTGCCTATGTATGTACACCACCGCCAATTTCCACTATGTTCACTATAATATATGTAAAAGGGTAAATAGCATGGTAACAGTCAATGCTATACGCTCAACGCGAACTTCCCATTATATTCTCTATACACGAATAAAGATTTCAACTGGGAAACGCATATTATGTAAGGCAGCAGATAGTGCGCCAGCCATGGACGAACTGATGGTCTGGGCGGTACTATTAATAGCTGACCTTCCCTGCATTCTACAGCTGCTAACGTCGACGTACGGCGTTTCGCACAGTCAGCAAAACGCCAACCGGCAAAGTTTACACAGTAAATTTCGGTTTGTTTGGAATAACAAAGATTTCGGTGATACCTGTGTACCAAGTGCATTGTTCGTATGCAGTAAATTGTTTAGCATTTTTAAGCCTGTATATTACACTGCTCATAGAAATTATTGAATAACAAATGCTGGTAACAGGTATTCTGTTTTATTTACGCACGTGGCAAGATCGCTGATAACTTTCAATTTTTTTCATTAATTCATATTAAATATTATCATGAAGATCGGACGTATACTTTAATTCGATTATTTTATCAAGCTCATAGACATCGTTGGCAAGACTCGCGTGTACGTAGATCGTGGCTATACGTGGCCGGATAATACTTCAAAGAAGAAACTTTGAGAATGTCCGACAGGTAAGCACACTACCGATACCGAGTAAGTTTATGCACGGTGAGTAAGTTTACGTGAAAAGTTTCAGTCGAGCTCTGAAATACAATTTCCTTTTGTTCGGCGTTGCAGTAGGAATGAATATATGGATAGGAAGTGTATAGTCTTCCCGTCCGGAATCAAAGAGTTCTTATACGTTTCCGTTATATCTTTCGTTCTTACACACGAGTGATATCGATATACACAGTTGATATCGTAATGGGAGAAAGCACGCTGAAATCCCTAGGGAATTTAATTCAAGCGAATCCAATCGCCGTCTAACGGCTGCTAATGACAATGCTGATTTTTTTTTCTATTTTCACGATATCACCTCCTTGCTACACTGTACGCCAATGCTCACAACGGGATACGATTTTTATCGGGTTTTCGACCTAAAATCTTTTTCTTCTAGATATTCCTCGAAAACGTTTCGAGTTTCCGTTCTCCTAGGTGACATCGGATCCCCAAGTACACATTGCACGTCCGACTATACTAGAAAGTAGAAAGTCACAGTAACTTCCTCGAGAATGGTACAGAGGAAACGCGTGGTTCATTTTTTTTCTAGAGCAGCTTGGAGTGAGGTTGCACTTGGCAAGGATCACCGTCCAGATACGGCACCCCGGTGAGCTATCGATTTTCTGACGAGCACGTGCAAATAGGACGGATGGCCGACGTCACAAATTAATTAAACGTAGCGTCGCGGTGCAGCGTCGAGCGATGTAAATGTCTCGCATCGTATCTGACAGATCCGTTTGAGTGTGCTGAAATCCATTGCACGGTATAGTCTTTCGTAATCCCCTTTGAGCAATGATGTAGATAAATTTGCGGGTCCCTGGTCTATGCTATAGACCCACTTTTTAACTTTATCCTTCCGGTAGCAACCTGGTTCTGAATTCCTTTTACTTCCTGGGATTCTAGTAATTTCAATCTTTTATTATCGATCTTGGACGTGGAACAAAGTCTCATTATAATCAGATTCTTCTCACTCTTCGAATCATCCCTGCTATTTTTATTCTCGCTTTGTATCACTGTATTATACGCTTTGCTATTTTTCTTGATGATCGACACTGGACTTGCAAAACATCTTTTGGTCCGCCTACACGAAATTCTTTTAAGCTTTTGACTTCTTCTAATTCCACGTCGTACCGTTCGTGTGGCAGATCCTGACCGTTGGAATGGACGTTACTCAAAATATTTGTGTCGTTAATTCTATATATTTTAAACTGCCAGTACAAGCTTTTTCTATCATTTAAATATGAACTTCATGCTAGCATGGGCATACCTCATAATTCTTTATACGAAATTATATCCAATTTTGTAGTTACGTTGTAAATATACGAGCTTGTGTATATAGGCACTATACATAACCATCCGGCTATACGGGTAATAAAACACACCCGCGTGATCATTTCGCGTCGGGCAATTTTACACGTTTTAATTAATCGATGTGACTGCTTAATTTCATTTGGTTCATTATGTACCATATAAAGGTATATTATTCACAATTATTCTATTTTTTTATAAACAACCACTGCAGCCACGTGTGCTATGGATGTCTGATGAAATATAAAGTGAAACTTGTCGATACGTTACAAGTACTTTTTTCTATATCAAATTTCACATCGTTCACGATTTCGTTTGTATCGCAAACGGCTGTTCGGGGGAATATCGCACTACTGTAATTTCGTTGGAAATTTGAAATTCATCCCGCAGAGAAAGTTTAGAAACACAACGGTCCTCCAAATATCTACGTCGTGACGGTCGTTGAATTTTAAAGCATTTTGGCAGTGGGAGGCGACCGATAATTCGATTCAAAGACCCAGGTCACGCACTGTTCTTGGGGACAAACGTACACGCATACGTCACTATGTATATATGCGCCAGTGTCGATGATGTAATGGCTAATGTCACGATTGGGCGAAATGAGTTGGAACTGGGGCACAATAAGCTGTCAATAAACAATACACCAATCGTTTTAACGTTTTACCATAATTACTACGAAATATATGACCCATTATCAAGTTTACGATTAGATACCTCTTCCGTGGTAATATTACGCGTCACTGGAAATTATGCGAAATGGTTATGGCAGTTTCCCATTTGGTCGGACAACGTTGCAGGTAAATTTAACGTGCTTCATACAAATAAGAAACTGCGGGTGCACGTATATCGTCATTTTTATTTTCAAAATAAAATTCGGACTATCCAGCAACAGATACTCGTCCGATCATATTTACCGGAAGTTCAGTCGTTGCGAATGTATAGAAGCACTATTGGCCGTCGATAGGACGGCAACCATTAGAACGTTTCGAAATTTTCATGTTAAAGGAAAATATGATTCTGTCATAAGATACATTTACGTGTATTCAAATTTTTATGGCAATTGTCCATGCATTAGAATTTTTTTATTTTATATGCTACGTGGGCTCATTGTAGTTTCACGAGTGTCTGAATAGAAATTAATACTCCTAACGTTTAACGCTTGAATGCTGCTCGTACGCGCAGTGAGGTAAGAAGGTGAATCCCCTTTTGGCCCTAAAGGCGTTTCTTGAAAATCTCTCAGTGGAATTCTCATGACGCGTCGTAGCATTAAACAGAAAAGTGCTCTTGGATTGGTGCGTATCCGATAACTGGGTTACTGGGGCGAGCAAGCAAGCGAGGAGGCAAGCATCTTATGCCTTTAACAGGATAGAATATATATGTATAGTTGGTGGGAGAAAGTGGGGAAGCTGAAAAAGACTCTACTCTAATTTAAAATTGATTATTTATTTACGCTCCCTTCCGTCGCTGTCGTCGTGGGAGATTATTTATTTATTGATTTTTTTTTGACGCGACTTGATCTACAAATAGACGTTCGTCTAAGAGGATATAAGTGTTCTAAAAGAGTATATGGGAAAATATGATGGGGGGCGAGCGTTCCGTTTCATGCGTGACAGTTGAAATTATGACTACGATGATAGGTATAAATCTACGATATTATATACATACCAATGAAGCCGTGTTTATAATACGGAACTTTAGGACGAGTAACGTACGTATATCTATAGTAGGAAATTAGTTTGGATAATTTTGATTTATTCTTTTATCAGCATAATATGAATACGCGGTTTGAGTGATGAAGCGAGTTATTTTATTCTTTGATTAAATATGAGATTTACATTACTTTTATCTGGTTGTAGATTTTTGTGATTCGCTTATAGTGGCGGTGCCTGAAACGTAGAAAGTCAATTGAGACACGACAATGCTTACGAAATCCTGATGGGATGTGAGTTTATTTAATATGTGCTAGTGGCTCACTCTGTCGGCGTAATTGCAAATGGTATACCGACGCAGTATGTTCTTTTCAGTAGTTTCGTCAGCGATACACAGATGGCTGCACGTACCGAGCAACAGTTGTGCTACATTCGTTACACAGTTGAGTAATTTTAATTATTACCGATATCAGGCTGCTGCAGTATATAGTATACGAATAACAAACTAATATAACCTGCTGGTAATTAATATTAATGATTGAATTTGACAAATCTAAACAAATCTCGGTCGTGTTTGGTTTATAGGAATATATGAATTTAAAGCTAAATTTAAAGTTGAAAAGATACCGAAGGTATGTATAGGAAATAGAAACAAACTTTTCGAATATTCAAGTTTCATAAAAAATTTTTTTATTTATTACGAGTTATTAAAACCAACGTAACATTTTATATTTATTTAGAATTTATAAATTTTATTCTGTATCTATGGAATCTATAAATTCACTTATACGTATAACGTATTGACGATCGACAAGCTTAATCTGTTCTTTGACAGTTCGGAAACAATACAATTCTTAACAAATCGCACGTGACTTTCCATAAAAACGCGGAAATATATACTGAAATAAAGAAATAAAAATATATTTTAGTGCAAAACTACATTTGCATAATGTCTGAACAAAATATCCAGAGCCTGTTGTGACTTGCTAAAGAACTCATAGTTTTCGATATTTTAAAAGAAACAAATAGAAATCATGAGCCGATAATGCTATTAACAAAAATGATAATTGTTGATATTTAGGTAATTTTTAAACGGGCAAAATTTTTGAAGTGAAATTTCTTTACTGAGGGCACAAAATTTCAAGCGTTACGAAAAGTGAAATGTTTTCGGGAGAGTTTAGAATGATGGAGGAAAAGCGGGGAAATATGTTGATTGAGACGGAGATACAGTAAGGGAGATACGGAATAGCTGCGTAGCAGTCACCCAAAATTTAAATCGCGACAAAAAAAGTGAAAGGCTGCGAATGGATTCGTAGATGCGGCAATAGGGTGGGGTGGCAGCGGGGGGGGAAGAAATTCACTTTCGTGGTGTCGTGGAGGGAAGTGACGTGTCAGTGACGCAGTAGTTTTTCAGCTCTCGTGTCGCTTGGTGTCACTGCAACCTATTTTTGTAACGCTGACAGTGTTTTCAATTTTGCAAGTGGGCTGTATTTATTTTGATAGTTTGAAAAAAAACTGTGTTATCGGACATAATGCCGAAAAAAAAGAGTACGGAATATGTGAGAGCATTTCATAAGCGACAATGTGCTAATAAATCGGCAAAATCAATGCCAAAAACTTACAGCGAAAGTTCAGAGAGCATCGGGCGCGAAAAAAAGCGTTACAAAATGTAGAGCGTGCGGGTGGCTTGACACAGGATTCTGCAATGCCGACTGTCGCTTCACCAGAAGTAATACAAGACCCTGCAATACCGACTCATTCACAAGAGAGAGTGGAAGTGAATTCAAATAATGAAAGTGCACCACTGATAATGGACATAACAGTGTCGCATAGTAATTTTGCATCCCACACACTTGTACGGAAAGAATTTGAAAAAAATTATCAAACAGTCCATTACGGCATGTGTGCATCATTTGTGTACTTGAATTACATCACTGACTACTGCAAGCAGTATTTTCGAGGGTGGACGTGACCAATTTTAAAGCTTGCCACTGTTGCTTCTCTTCACTAAATCGGACCCGTGTTCCTACGTATTCAGCATCGAATGGGTTGAAATACCCAGAGAAACCTGCAAATTTGCCAGATTTGGATTTACTATCAGAGAATATTATTTCATCACGATTCCCATTTATTTAAATTAGAAGATTGCGACGTACGACTGGTCAGTACGGTATTCTTGGGCAAGTAATTGATCTCCCTGTGGGCTTAAAATTAATTGTTAATCAGCTTCCAAGAAAAGTTCGTGATGATTACTGTATAAATGTACACATCAAATGAAAATTAATACACAAATCAAACTATTTGATTGGTTTCGTTGTCAAAGCAAATATTAAAATCTGGCTGCAGTATTTATGTAATACTGCATTGCATAAATTCTACGGTATCAAGATAGACGATTCTTTCTTCAATCAATCTGTAGAAAACGTGATTCCATTTAAAGTTAGTGAAGAAGTATCCAATGAGGACTGCATTAGTGCGCAGCAGCATACATTAATGTGGAATGAGGATAAATATATGGGAAAAAGACTGTTCCTCAAAATCTGCTTTTCGATGAACATGCAGAAAAATTGTCTTTCCCAGTAATTTATCTTGGAGATTTTCAAGCATTTAAACAAGGATTACATGTAACATTATTTATGATGATCACAAGTGAGCTGAGACGCACCGATCGTCGCGGAGTTACTCCACATCATTTAATTTATGAAGCCATGAAAATCATGTGACAAGGGATTCGTGATTCTTTGACAGTTGCCTTCAAACAAATTGGAAAAGATGCAAAGATTACTAAAGAGCAGATTGAATCTGAGCAGTCAATTCACTAGCCGATCGAAACAAATCTGGCTTTCTTGAAATGCATTCCAAATTCCACGTACTACTGGGCTGAGAGAAACAATGATTTATTCGAGATGATTAGGCAATATGGTAAACCGACTCTTTTCCAGATTTTGGAAAGACATTAAGGATCAGAAATTCACAAAAAGAAGAGAGTCACGTATCATCCGGTACAGAAATTATGTTATGGGTTCGGATCTGAACAAATACAAACGAGAAATCGTTACATTACATATTCCATTTCGCAGTAAAGAAAATGAAATATTAGCAGAATTAAAATTTGTCAAAATTCATGACAACAATGAGGAATTAATTCTCAATCGATGAAATCAATTTGTGTCAAATTTAAATATCCAAAAGATGATTAAAATTTGCAAAGAGTATTATTTCGAGAGAATGATGAGTATGATGAAAAAAGTGATGACGTTCCTTTGGAGACATTGGTAGAAAGAGCAGCAGCGTCTGATGCGTTGCAAGGAATTCAGAACCGGAAAATTAATCGCGACCTAGGACTTGCAGCAGTCCATGAACTTGGTACCATCGCAAAAAAACAAGAAAAATTGATGTCTAACGAACAATATTATGATTTAATAAAAATGGCTAACGATAAACAGAGAGACCTCCTAATGCATGCGATAAATAATCTGCTCCGTTTCTTGCTTTCTTAAATGGTCCTACAGGTTGTGGAAAAACATTCATCATTTTAATAGAAATTTGTTATCGATATTCCACAACCGACGGTTACTGCAATGCATACATTACAAGCGCTTAAACGGAAAAGGCTGCTGTCACGATCGACGGTACTATAATTCATACTGCTTCGAAAAAATCTCTTTAAAAAATGTTACCATTACGGATCGAAGTTGTACAACAATATCGAACATTGTTCAAATACATTAAAGTATTGATAATAGACGAAATAAGCATGGTCAGTGCTGAACTTTTAGCACACATCGATGCTCGTCTAAAAGAAATAACAGGGAATTATCAAGTGAATTTTGGAGGAATCGATGTGATTTTAATTGGAGATTTGGGGCAGTTACTACCAGTAAGGGCAATTCCAATTTATAAATAAATAAAGAGACAGAGAAATAAGAAGGATAAGGGCGTGAAATTGGTCACAAGGGAACTACGACCCCTCCGAGGCCCAACAGGGGACCGTGATTTTTCTTTGGATTGAAGAAAAACCCCCGAATCCTACAGCTGTCGCGAACAGCACTAAGGGGGCGGAGGACTTAGGAAAGGAGGAATGTCGGGTCTAGCGTACAAGGAAAACGCAAAAGGTAAGGTAAGTTAAACGTGAAAGGCCTACCGACTACAAGATTCACCGTGAAGGAAGACGACGGGCGTAGCATCCAACGGCGCCCTTGCGAGCATCACCAGGACGTCTCGAAGGACGATATTGGATGCTACAACCTCCGCGACTTCCCACCGAGCAAGCTCAGTGTGTTAGACGTAAGGGACCTCGTCCGTCGCCGGCGGTGGACCCTATCAGCCGTTGATCCCCGCGCAAAATGTCTCCGACAGAGGGTGACTTTGGACTAGTAGGTGCTGAATTGCACTATCTGCATTGAAGCTGACCCAAGAGCACAAGCATAGACAAGACTTTACCCAGAGCCAACAGACTACCCCGCACGATGTCCCCGCTGGCACATAGGATCGTCTCTACCAACACGAGTACTCAAGACTTAATATCTAACTTTATTGATTTAATTGTTTTAATTTGCCACACGCTTAATTTATTAATATTTTAATCTGGGCATAACGTATTTTCGACATTTTACAATTTCAGTTCATTTTTTATCTACTCCGTATATTTTGTGAGATTTTAATCTAGTCAATTTTATATTTTGAAAATATTTCAAAAGTAAATCACAAACGTGGGATTGGTTCGAGACTCCTCCGCTCATGTGGCGCGTCGACACCAAATTAAAATTGGTTTCAAGAAACCCGGCTCCTCTATACTCCTTTAATTCTTCTTCCTCCTGTTACAGTTTCATCGCCTGAGGAGCAAGCGCCAAAAGCGCCCGAAGCGCGTCCTTTAATTGATATAACTATCAGCAGAATGATAGTCCAAGGCGGTCACGTCATTACACCTCTTGCTGGCCTTGCTTAAGAGATACCTTTTTCAACGGAAAATTTAGAAATTACATTCTTTCAGTATTCCCAATCATAGTACTCGCTATCAACAAGTTAATTAAGAAAAATAGGAGACACCTTTATACCGTGAATTACAGAAAGATGACATCTCCAAAATACGTATTACTCATTGACGAAATATAATTTTAATTTTTTAAAACAATTAGTCTCCCAGATAAACTGATGTAATTAAAAATACTTAATACAATGTTGATCAAGAAAATCAAAGTAATGTAAAGTATCAACACAAGTTAAAATTAATTTTTATTTATCCTTTTCCGTTGGAAGACAATTAAAGTATAACAAAATAGCGTCTGTACAAAAATCTTGAGATAATCGACCCTGGGTGTTGACGCACTCAAGTGAAGCTAATATATTAAGAAGATCCCCGATTACGTAAAGTGATATAGTATGCGTTAATTATCCTGTCTCACCGTTGCTTCACTTTCGTCTGGTAACAAACCTTACGCGAAT
>JAYRCB010000209.1:0-11065 GCA_036026315.1 Trachelus stipa
CTACAGTGCTCTGCAAGCCTATAACGGAACGAAGACACAGTGCTGCCAGTACTGAAAGCTTATATCGGAACACGCCGATTATCAGCAGTACGATTTTATGCCACTGGCTGCTTTCAACGACCTGTAGGAGAGTAATGAAGAATAACAATTTACTTATATTTATATATGTTTCATGTAATGAAAGAAAGATACTCACATTTTAATATCTGTCATATTGAACGTTTCTTCGTTCTTTATGATCTTTTGCTTATATTTAAAAATGGCTCAATATTTTTTTCTGAAGTGTTCATATGTTCACAAATTCCTCTAGATATCACTAGAATTTGGTTAGGGATATCCCAAAAGAGCAACGTTGCCAATGAACGGGTATCGAATTTTGTCGCTACCTTCGAATAAGATTTTTCATCGATAATTATCGGTATAAGGAAGTTACAGAATCACCCAACGTAGGTAGCGACGCTGGCGCAAGCGACGACTATCGTTAGTTAACGACACCGAGAATTGTCGGTTGAGAGTTACAGAATCCCGCCACTGGGACGACTGAAACCGATGCCATAAACGGCTAAGAGATAAGCCTGCATGTTTATATAAATATAGCCAGTTAGAGTCATTCATAGCGTGGCGCGGAAGAAACTTATGGGACAACCTAATATATAGAAGTCTGTGGGTGGAGCTCTCTTCCTCCAACTCTGCGGACATGCCCGGGAAGATTTTTTTTGACAGACCTAGAGGCCACCATCTTGACCGGCGTGCGACAACCAGCGCCTTGCCACCCACCTGCGAGGCCCGTCAGGACGGCAGTAATGGAAACGACCAATGCCCTGCCATGCCGGAACTGCCAACTACTGCTGAACCCACCAATCACCGAGTCCTTGGAGGCCCACGAGGTCCGGACAGCTGGTGAATTCACCACTTCGAGCCACGTCTTGCAAGAAGCATGTGTGCTATTTTGAGTCTCCTATCTTGCGTATTCCAGTTTGAGTGGATTTTCTAAGTGGATACGGTGATCAATTGGATTGCAGTGTGTTGCCAATTGCTGTAAGTGAGTACACTTGAGTGATTGCGTTTTTCCTTCCTTTTCCGACCTCCTATTTTCTTTTGCGTTCTTAGATTTTGTAGGTCCCTTCAGGACATCGCGAGTCGTCCCACGTGGACCGGCCCCTTGAGTAGTTCTTTTATATTTTCGACGAGCCATTCGCCCAACAGCTCGAGGCCCGTGGTGTATTGCGTGGGCCTAGTTTTAGTATCTTACGCCTTTTTCAAAATCCTCCGTACCTCCTGTTTCCATCACCTTTGGTCGTACCCACAACCGAGGTAATGGTAAGAAGCCATTTTCGTGTTCGGGAACCTTCTCCCTGAAACTCCCCTCACCTCTTTCCTCCGATAGCCATGCCATTCCTGAAAAGTAAATATTCGAGGACCTTCCGGGGTCACACGACGGTGCTACACCGAACAAGTAGCTGACGCCCAGATATCGTTTGCGTACCAGTCCGTACCGGTAAGCCCTCCCTGCCCCTCCTTTCCCCCTCGCCCATAGCGTATTCCTCTGTCACACGATCCCTCTCCTCACCAAGTCCATTTAATCCCCCTTCATACTGCGTGCTCCCGAGCGAGCCCCTGCGTGTTTGTTTTTATTGCGTGCCCCGTTCAGTATTTCATGTTTTTCATATTTGCGGATTTACTTTTCTTTTTTTCTGTAATCTTTGATTCATTTTCTTTTCTGTTTATTCTTTTGTACCAGCATTTTCTGCTAATTATATTTTGTCCCTATTTTTTCTTCGAGACCCCTTCCCGTGTTTGCGATAGCTGATTTTGAGAGACCCTGGGTCAATATAAAGATCCATTACGTCACAATTTATAATCCAATATTAGCATAAATACAATTTTGTTTAAATTGTGCACCTTCGTCAACAGAGGGCTATATTGAAGAAAAAATCAGCAATAACGATGAAAAAGAAAATGGTGATATAATGCATACTTATCAAGTAGGCAACGGAAACGTCCTTTTAGAAGACCGAAAGTTTTTTCAATTATCATCCTGTTGGATTCCCAAGTAATACGACGAATCACAGTTTTAATATTTTTATTTAAATTGATCCGTGTTGGGAACTACTGTGTTGCACTATTCGTGACCTATGAGATATGGACACCTTAGCTGGTTTCTGTCTAACTCTCCTCTAAGATATGTTGAGGGTGGTTTTTAAGGAAGTTGTGAAATGTGGAGAGGGAAAATACTTTAGGTTTTGAAATTGTACATTACGATAATTATGTGATGGAAAAGGCCTATTCTGAGTTGTTATGGTTTGGATGTGGTTTTTAAGGATTAACGGATATTTCTATAGAATAACGGGTCTTAGGAAAACTGAAATAAGTTCTAGAGATAGAGGTTGGTCACTTTCATAGAAAATTTGTAAAAATATATTAATTCAGAGAGTTATACAAGAAATGTCGCTCAGGGAAATTATCTTCATTGTATAAACTTTGTAGGCCTGATAACTGAAATATCCTCGTGTCAGACATAGAGCCCAGCTGACCGGCATAGCAATGAATTAACCGAAGCTTGGCATCACAAACAGCCTGAAACACATGAAGAATAGTCAAACGTAACATTAGTATTCATTCTTTAATATATCTTAAAATTGAAAAAAGAAACAATTTTAAGTCACCTGCAACTGTATAGACATATGATCATTATAATCAATATAAGGATCAGTGTGTTCTTTTGAACCTTGTATTTTAATACGAGTCCCATAGATAGCTCCAATTACTCGTGGAAAACTATATTTCTGTTCAATCGTTGCCCATGTCTGTTCAGCTTCCTGTCTCCTTAGCCATTTACGGCAATATCCTGCTTTAGAAAGCCTAAAAACGCGTTTTTGGGGGAATTTTTTAGGATAGAAAAAAATAAGCAAGTGTAGCGAACTTAGAAGATTATTTTACTGCATATTCGAGCATTAAAAAAAATTTTTTTGGAGCGAAAAATATTCAAACACAGTAGATTTTTATGCTCATTTGTGCAACACCTTGCAATTGCAGTCTCCAATTGACGGAAAAGATGTAGCTTGCAATCTTCGTCTGAAACAAAAAAACTAAAGAAAATTTTAATTTCCATATATTTTTCTTCAATAAGTAATTGTTTCTCCAGACTGATTGCAAATCTTCCTTTGTTACACTTCCTTCATAATATTGTACCTATCAAGCTCAAAACGAACTCAAAAGTGTCACGCCGCATGCTGCAATTTAAAAATATTACCTATATTTCTATGAAATGGATGTGAAGAAATAAGTGTAAAAATACTACAGAAATATCTACATTAGCAATCAATATTAAACTGTAGCATCCCTAACACACAGTTTCTGCTATAGGAGTGTAATCACATCAAACTCTACTGAGATATCAGTATGTGCTCTGTGTCTGCATTTTGCACTTAGAATAGACTCATTTGTAATAAAGCAATGAGAAGAATTCAAGCGAACATGAAACTGATAATTTACGTTCATAGCTTTCATAAAACTGTTTGTGTTTCGATTTTTACGTAGTTAATATAATTTATATTTTTTTATATACTGTGATGTTATTTTTCGCCTCAAGCCACCTCGTAGCAAGGCAACCTGAAGACGCCACGAATAAGAACGAAAGGAAAAGGTATTCTAATGTTTTCCCCGGGAAATGTAATACAGGGATCTAGAGTGACTAAATGCCAAATGGGCGCCAGACGCAACGCTGCGTCGCGAGACACGAAACTCCCGGGAAAAGTTAGAAAGATCCGGCTGGTAGGAAAGAAACGAAAGATTTGGTAGAGGGGCAGGGAACGCACTGGCGGTAAAGAAAGTAGATGGAGAGACCACGAGATATATAATAACAGTAACAATGGGCCCTTTTATTCTGGCGACTTCTAAAACGAATTTAACAAATGAAATAACAATGTACGATATTGAAATAAATAGAGATACGATATCGCGCGAGACGAGGTCCTATACGGGACACGCGACGAGATACGCTATGACAAAAATAACACGCTATGCAAGGTCCTTGCGAGACACGTGAAACACAGAAGAATAATCCTTTCTACACCACGCTTTACTTCGGTGACCTACAGGGCTCGAGATAACTAGGAGCCCTCGCGATACCGCTATCCGTTCTATGATAAACGCAGATATTGTAATCACTCGGGAACGCGAATTCACGACACGTTCGATACCCTGCACGCAACGCGAGCACGACTGACGAGATCGAGCAGAGGATAGATAGAATAGGTCCAGCGGATAAAAGAGAATATAAAACGTAGGTCGAAGTATTACACAAGTAGGAATTTTAGAAACAGAATAGTCGAGAGTAGAAATACATAAATGGAACAGAATAGAAAAGTGAATATCAAAATATAATCAAAAAGATAAGATCGCAAAATATTAATCCCAAGTTCGTGTCCATAGTAATCCATAGTTCCGCCCGGAACTATTGTTTAAACAATCATGGAAGTCAGCATCCCACCGTGCATTGCACGTAGACGTGAGATGCTAGCTTCTAACGGCGTGTTCCATTGAGTTCCGAATAGTTCTGGGATAATCTGCAATTCCTGTCACGGAAGATTCGCATCGCATCGTCCAGTAAACAAAATAGTTTCGATATAGTTCAGTAATTTCATTGAATTCAGTCAATGAGACATAATCTCACTCTTAGCACTACCCAGAGTCAACGACGTGGACGTGGTGAGACCTGACTCCATTTTTTGTTTTTTTTTGTTTTCTTACTTTTTTATTTTTTTGTGTTTTTGTATTTTATAGTAAACAGACTATTAATTTAATGGTCGCTAAACTGATTTTTAATTTTTTTAGATTTTTTATTTTCTCTTTGTCAACGAATAATATACTTTTTATAAAATGAATAATATAATTATATTTTTTAAATATCTAATTGCTTTTTTCAAGTGTGTAAATTACAAGGTGTGGCTTGATTTCGGTCTACGAGCAAACACTCTCTCGTTTTACGCAAGTGTCATCATACTTATGCCAATAGGCACCAGTTTTTGTGTATGCAATGTAATGGCCTGGTTTATAATCTACTACACCTGTTATTGTAAATGTTTTGCTACCAAGGCTTATTCTAGTAGCTAAAGCCCCCAGTGTATGTTGGACCTTTTTGTATAGTTGAACGTACCTCTCATCGGTTAGTACAGATGTGTCAATTAAAATTTGGGAGCCATATGCAACTTCTTCTTCTGAAATCGCGTTGCACTTTAGACACAATCTCCTTGGGCTATTTGCATCTTTGAGGGCTTCTTCAATGAACTCCAACCCTTGACAAATTAAAATATCCACGTTGATGGAAATTGTGACTATTAATCTGGCTGAATGATTTCCGCAAGAGCATACGAATTTTTTAATGCAGCTCGGATCTGTCGAGAATAAATAGTCTGCCAAGTGAGAGACATTGCATTCTGCATCTAACTTTTGTATTCGTCTTGTATAAGTTGAGATGGAATTTTGGAAAAGAGGTAGGTTTAAGAGAATATTTGCTCTTTCATTATAATGTTTCCTTGCTATTTTTTTGTCCTCTAATACTGTATGGGCCAACTGAATTATGGGCGAGGAACTGGACATGACTTGGTCATGATACTTTTTATTCGTTGAAATGCCGCTCAGAATAATTTGGAATAAAGAGTCAAATGCGCACGTTTGTGTCACATTAATCTCAGAAGAATCGATGGTAACTTTACTCGCAAATGATCCATTTTTGAACATTGGGATAGCATTAAAATTGCAATCTTTTATTAGCTCCCATTCTGGGCATTTATCTAAGTAAGTGGGTTTTTTTCGTTTTTCTTTAGGGGCTTCGCTGTCTACCTTATCAGATTTTTTTTTATTCCTCCAGTTTTCGCAGGCATTCCAATCAGTGAACTGCAGCCACTGAGAATTTACTGATTGTTTTGAAATCGCTTTTTTTGAAGTTGTTTGATTTAAAATCAACACCGACTTCGTTACATTGTTTATGGATTGTTGGATACTGTTATTTGAGGTTATCGATGTGTTCTTACTTTCATGTTCAAAATTCAAGGCATCATTTTGAAAGTCATCCGCTATGAATAGGTCTGTCTTTGAATCGTTTGGATCTTGTACATCCATTGCATCACCTTTTGTAGATGCTAATTTTATTTCCGGGCGGAACTATTGTTGAAACAGTGACAGGAATCGCAGATTATCCCAGAACTATTCGGAACTCAATCGAACACGCCGTTAGAAGCTAGCATCTCACGTCTACGTGCAATGCACGGTGGGATGCTGACTTCCATGATTGTTTAAACAATAGTTCCGGGTGGAACTATTGTTGAAACAGTGACAGGCATCGCAGATTATCCCAGAACTATTCGGAATTCATTGGAACACGCCGTTAAAAGCTAGTATCTCACGTCTACGTGACCTGCACGGTGGGATGCTGACTTCCATGATTGTTTAAACAATAGTTCCGGGCGGAACTATTGTTGAAACAGTGACAGGAATCGCAGATTATCCCAGAACTATTCGAAACTCAATCGAACACGCCGTTGGAAGCTAGCATCTCACGTCTACGTGGCCTGCACGGTGGGATGCTGACTTCCATGATTGTTTAAACAATAGTTCCGGGCGGAACTATCGTTGAAACAGTGACAGGAATCGCAAATTAACCTAGTACTATTCGGAACTCAATGGAACACGCCGTTAGAAGCTAGCATCTCATGTCTACGGGCACTGAATCCATGCAGGCAGCCTACGCGGGAAGGTAGTACCTCATTTTTTCAAACGCTTTTTTTTCTAGTTAAATGACTAGAACTATTGTTTAAAACTATACGGAACTATAGAGCTCGTCAAAATCTATAAGATTTACTAGTTTTTAAATAAATTTTCGTATGTGGGATGCTGGACGGGAAGTTAGCATCTCATTTTTTTAAATGCAATTTTTATAACTAAATGACCAGAACTATTGATAAAAACCATCAGGAACTGTGGAACTTTACTGGATGCGAAGGGAACTGTGTTTCTTTTTTGGGATGCCAGAAAATGAGATGCTAACTTCACAATCATCTCAGAGCAGTAAAGATTTCGTCCTTTTGGCGTCGAGACGCTTACCGTGAACGATACAATTTTTCGGTGAATTCGATACAGTCTTCTTTCGGATGGACGTAACTACAGAAACACACCGGCCAAGACGGCTGTCAACGTAAGAATGACGCTCGAGGGTTTCGTCGTCTTACCAGTCGGGGCTAGCTCCCTCGCGATAAGTCTAGTTGGGCCCAATGGGCCAATCGCCTACGCGGACGATTCCAGCCAATTGTGGCTTACGCGTAATTATTTGAAGCATGCCAATGAACTATTTCGATAAGTATATCGCAATACAAAATTAGTTGTTGACTACTCGGGGCGGAATGCTCTATATTAGAGTAGATATTAACCTAAGTTCCCTTACAGTCTACGCACGATACAAAGGCGTACATCGCCATTTCGCGAGACCCGGAACGGATGGACGATCGACGTGGCTTCTTGCCGTATCTTCTTGCTGTCCAGGTAGTGGCGGGTACTCTCTTCAGTCTGGTCCTGGGTAGACGAGACGTTGCAGTAGCGGAGGATGGTGCGTCCTCGGCTTAGGGTAGCTCCCTGAGCTCCCTCTTCGGTACGGATGCCTCTAACAGGGCACCGATACCGGGACTGGCGAGACGTGATGGTAGTCCATGGCGATGTTCTCTGTCAGTCGGCTCCCTACTTTATTCGGGGTCGACCGTGGCTGGGTGGAGGCGCCTGCTGACGTTGGCGTTCTTCCACGCTCCCTGGCGTAACCTGCGACTGTTCTCTTCCGACGATTTTAGAGAGGATGACGTTCTTTCTGCTGGTGGCTTCCTCGGCGTGACGGTGGTTCGACGTATCACATGAAATTATTGTATAGTAAAAATTAGTCTAACTTCGTGAATTATTGAAATCGGGACCCTGGAGTTCTTGGCCGGTACAGTCGAATTGCATCTCCCGAGGGACGATACTGCGTCCCGTGATCAAAAGCACGCGAGTATCATATCGGGACCTTTGTGGCGTTAAAAATTAACCTCACAAACTCCCCCCTCCCCTGGGAGGACCGACAAGGTCTTTTTCCTAGGGACGAAATCTTTAACTTCCTTAGTAACATGCAAGCAAAAGCTAACTTCATCCAACACAGCCAAGACTCCATGTCCCCGAAACCTCTTATTTAGCGACGACACATACATGTAGAAAACAACAAAAGAAACTTACGAAACATCATCGTTCCTTATTTTACTCCCATGGTCTCGGCAACCTGGATTAGTTCTGTAGAATAGGTAATTCTCCTTCTTTCTAGGGATCTGGTGAGGTACTTCTCAAAAACATATTCAATGCGTTAGTACTTTTTGTTCGGTTTATTACCGTTGCTAGATCCCTACAGAGAGACGGCTTTGAACTTACAGCAGTATATCTTCCCAAAAAAGAAAAGTAGCAGAAATATGGAAAGTAGTAGGTAGAGTGGAGCTTAAAGATATAAATGGGTTAGTTACGTCAACAGAAGCTTGATACGGGACCGGGACACTCGAGTTTAGGTCGCATTTCCCGGCTTCCGGACTAGGGCTTTCGGAACGAGAGGTCCAGCGATACTGGACACTGGATCCGGAACGTCAGGTAGTTACGACGTTGCTTGCTCCTAGCGACGACAGTATCTCTTGCCTCCGTTCGGTACCTGGTTCTTCTCCTAGGGTCGGTACGGCTCCCCGGTACACGCCCATCCGGGAGAACATTGCGGACATCGCTTTAAGGTTACTCCTTGCTTCCCACATCGAAAGCAGAACTCATGGCGGACTGGCAACGGGCATTTCGTATAGCGAAGTGTAGGGCTTTGGCAGTTCCAACATTTTTCCCTGGAACAAGAGCTCGCTCGGGTGCGGGAGCGCCCTCCGGGAGTCTCTTTGGTGCTGTGCGACTCCCCGGAAGTCCTTGGAAAGAGGATCTTGTCCATGCCCGTCTGAGTCCCGTTGTCCACCAGGACTTTCGGCTTCGGTGGAGGTGGTGTTTGTGTGGGCCTGTCCGTCCTACGGGGTGGGCTGGTTTGACTTCCACGGCTCCTCCCCTCTTTTGCTAGGCGACATTGGGTGGACGCGTCCACTTGCGTCGGTACTTCTACGATACGGACTCCGTGACCGTAGACAGTCGGAGCTGGTATCCTTTCCAGGGGTTCTATTTCCTCCCTTACCGTCGTGAGAAAAGCTAACCACAACCCTGGCTGACGGTCGCGTATGCGGCGCAACTCCCTCTCATAGGGCCTTAGCCGCTCCCATCCTCTGCCAGGTTTTTGCTGTTCCTCGGCCATGGTCCTCAAGCAGTACTTCTTCGAAACGGCACGATGAGGATCGGGTACGAGACGCTCTCAAGCCCATTTGACGATACTATAGGGGGTATTAGAAGAGGTAGGTGAGGTGTGGTAAGGTTTTAAATCCTGTATGTGGAACTTTCCAACCGCCCTACCCGATTCGTCCGTCAGCTCGTACATTATCGGTGAAATTACGCGGGACACGCAGAAGAGACCATGATATTTGGGCACCAATTTAGCAGCTATGTGCTGGATGGCTGATGTAAGAATCCTTAACCGTTTCAACACTTTCTGCCCTACTTCGAAGGTACGCTCACTCCGATTCTGATTATAGTATCGAGACTATTTCTGATACGCGGCATCTAAGTTATCCACTATCCAACCTTGCAAGGAGTGTAGGTTTTCCATACGCGCGGTTCACTCCTGAGGACTACCTATTTCGAGACTTGGGTCTTCCTCTATCGTACGTCGTACTGACTCTACGGGACCGATATTACGACCTAAATTCAGGAAGGCAGGCGACATTTAAAGAGACGAGTGAAAGACTGTGTTATAGGCGAAGCGAAATCCGGCGAGACGAGCGTCCCAGTCCCGATGGTCCTGGAGATATGAAATAATCATAGTTTTTAGGACGCGATTTACTCTCACTACCGAGTTGGCTTGCGAGTGATATGGAGGTGTAGTCGCATGGGTAATCCCATGTTTCTCGGTAAAAGCGCGAATAGTTCGATTTACGAACTCGGTACCATTGTCCGTGAGGATGACCTTCGGCGTACCCCACCAGGACAAGACTAACTCGTTAAGCGCTTCGGCAATCTTTTCTCCGTTCGCTCTCCGCAACGCGCAACACTCTACCCACTTCGAGAAAACATCCTGTATAACGAGAATATACGTGAAACCTGCGCGACTCGGCGGAAAAGGTCCGATTATATCGGTAGCAACGACTTGCCATGGTTGGCTAATTTTCCGACGACCTATTAGACCTGCCGGTGCCGTTTGCTCTACCTTATTCCGCTGACAGGTGTCGCAGCAACGAACGAACTTCACTACATCTTTAAATAGGTTAGGCCAATAATATCACGACGATATCAATAATATCAATAATATCTTCTCGATACAGAGATGTCCGGCCTGCGGTACTTCGTGATTTTCCCTAAGAATTCGAGATCGCAATTCTGATGGTACTACTAATTTCCAAGCCTCTAAATCCGGCACTATTCCTGAGATAACCCGATCTGGCCTGTGGTAATATAACTGGTCGCGTTCTATCTTCCAGTCAGGGAGTTTTTGCGGCGATTTCCTAACTTGTAATCCTCGATTCCGATACCACGTGTCGTTAGACTCGACGATACTATGGAGCTTTAATTCCTGATCTTCGTTCATACGCGATAAAGCATCCGGAACATGGTGCAGAGCACCTTTTCGATGAACAATTTCGAAGTCATACTTCAAGCAATTCTAAAGCCCATCTCGCTAACCTACCCGTGGAATTTTGGAGATGATACAACCAACGCAAGTTGGTTGTAGAAAAGACAAAACTTTTTAATTGACCATAATACCGCGAGACATTCCTTTTCGGTGACGGTTGTATTAATCGCTTCTGTTATTAAATAAAATAAAAATTGGAAACATATACAGGGTGTCCCAGAACTACTTTTACACCCGAAAGTGGGCGATGGCTGGGGGTCCCCCGAGTACCCTCCCGCAAACCGTTTGCCAAAATTCGCA
>JAYRCB010000211.1:15024-27160 GCA_036026315.1 Trachelus stipa
GAATTTGTAGTTCACGTATTCCATGCCGCGACTTGAAATTGTGAAGCTAATCAGCGCTGGCCTTGAAATCTTCTGATCCATCGAGTTTTTTATTTAAATCGAGAGGTTTCTCGCATAAGAGTGAGCCAGAAATCGGTTCTCCCAAGTTTCGCCTTTCTATGAACCACGTTGAAACAGCATCATCCAGTTCTTGATCTTTCGCATTTTTCATCACTTTTCTTTTATTCACTCCGTCGCCACTATCCATCGTAGACGCAAATGTTATGAGAGTCTCTCGATTTTTTTTTATATCGGTGATCGTTGCCTTTCCGACACCATAAAGGAGTGCTACAGATGCGTTCGTTTCGCCCGTATCTACTTCGACAGGATTTCGAGTTTTTTTCCCACTGTAAGAATATTACGCTTCCGCTTGAAAGTCGATGGACTCGACGTTGAAGCCATGGCACAAATCAAGTAACAAACGAAATTAGTTTACGAATAATCACGAAGGGACAATTCGGCATTCATATTACTATCTGCGCGCTTCGCGAAATATATTAAAACTGCACGAAGAATCTCCGCAAGCGGATTCACGCTAGAAGAAACATAGCGTGCCTCAACACGCTCGTTACGCGCCGGTGAATACGCGCGGTTCTCGCAAAGATACATTGTTGTCCACGGCGGTAGCAGCGAGCAACAATGTATCTTTCGCGTCAACGTTCGGATAATTGAGGGTTCGGATGATCGAGGTTCGGATAATCGAGGTTCTACTGTATTGCTGTAAAAATAGTATGTTTACAGAGTAGTAACAAAGGGGCCGGTTTGCCGCCTTGGCCGAGACGGTTTGCTCGTTTATACTTGCTGTAGACTAGCTACACGCTAATGGCCGAATGCCTTGAATCTAATTTTAGTGCCCTTTATATACCCTGAAATTGTGGGCGGGATGGCCTGAGGAGTGCGGGATTCACACGCGTCACGATGTCTATTTAATATTACTATTTAGATATATAAAGTTATTCAGGTAAGCAAAGTACTATATTGGCGATCTGTGTTATTATCGATGTATACGTTACAATGTATATCAGACAAATAAAAGAAGAATGAATATAAATTATGAATTTCTTATTATGCAATTATAAAAAAATGACTTCTTGTAATTATTAAGTGGTCAAAGGATGGAAGAAAGATTAACAGTCGCTATTATTCACCTGTTCCTTTAATCTTTGACTATTTAACAAACGTTAATAATCTTGTAATCTCATCCTTCTCCTTGTAGTTACTATTAAAGTACAAAATTCAGACACGTTGTAGAAACATTTCGGAAATATGTAAATTTGTTTATTACATTTCAGAAATGTTCCAAAAACGTATCTGAATGTTTTTCGCTGCGTTGGTGCTTGTACACTGAACCGTATTAATGGTGGCAACGGTGGACGCCGTGCGGTGAAGTAAGAGAGGAGGATTGGGCGGCGCGTGCTCTCCTATCTCGGCCTGTGCGTGCGACGCAGAAAGTACTACGGTGCGAGCGTGACGCCGGAGCGTCGCTCGGGGCGTCCTTGTTGCACAGCACGAGTGTAAGCGAGACGCCAGCAAGGCCCTTCACGCGCAATAAGGAGCTTGGTGGGGGACTGCTCGTGTTCGCAGGCAAGCTTTCCTTCTCTTTCTCAGACTAACGCTCTTTGACGAGGACAGCTAGTTCCCCGATAAGAAAAGAGAAGGAGTTATGCGACTGTCGCTAGTGGGAATGAGACAGATTTTTCGATTGTCCGTCCTCGTCATACAGCGTTAGTAAGACAAAGACGGGTAGATGTGACGTGGTGACTAGGAACAAGTGTCACGCATCTAACGCATTGTGGATAGCTGCGACTAAGGGACCTATTGCCTTCTCGGTCCCACTCATGCCGTGAGAAAAGGACGCACTGAGCGACGCCTTGGCTTCTCGCTCGCACCATAGCGCTCGCTGCATTGCACACACGCATGCAGGCAAGACGACAGTCACCGCCTACTCTCCTCTCTTACCTCAGCGCACTGCGCCCAAAAGCTGAAACCTATTCCTCGACACTATGTTGCACCTAATCCGTTAGACGCGTAACACTTGTTCCTAGCCATCACGTCACATCTACCCGTCTTTGTCTTACTAACGCTGTATGACGAGGACGGACTATTGAAAAATCTGTCTCATTCCCACTAGCGACAGTCGCATAGCTCCTTCTCTTTTCTTATCGGGATACTAGCTGTCCTCGTCAAAGAGCGTTAGTCTGAGAGAGAGAGAGGGGGAAAGCTTGCCTGCGACACGAGCAGTCCCCCACCAAGCTCCTTATTGCGCATGAGGGACCTTGCTGGCGTCTCGCTTACACTCGTGCTGTGCAACAAGGACGCACCGAGCGACACTCTGGTGTCTCGCTCGCTCCGTAGTGCTTTCTGCGTCGCGCGCACAGGCCGAGATAGGAGAGCACGCGTCGCCCAATCCTCCTCTCTTACCTCATCGCACGGCGTCCACCGTTGTCACCATTAAAGCGGTTCAGTGTACAGGTTCTCTGTTCATAAGGTAGCTCTTATGTTCCTAATGCTTATTATCATTAGCTACTACAATCTTCGCCCAGAGAGATTTACATCATATACAATATAGCACTGCAGCAGTACTTGTAATCTAATTTGAATAATTTATTTATTCTATATCGAACTAATTGAAGCACTGAATTAATGGATGATTGATTGAATAACATTAACAAATCGCTGTGGGGTATTAAGTGCCACGTCATGTGATATTCGCTGCTGACGTGAGTTAATTTTGTTATTTTTCTTATTGTTTCTTTATTTAATATATTAAACAATTGGACCGTATTTCTGTTGTTGTATTTCATTTTTCCCGATTAATTGTACTCTTCGCAGAAGATTATATTTGCGTCTAAAATTTGGATATATGTTTTGTAACGTGTTGTCAGGACAACACATTACAAAAGCCCCGCACCTCCGCGCGCTGCCGAAAGTACAGCAGCGTCTCCGACTTCCATCTCTAAAGGGTTCATAAATCTGGGGTTCGGGAGGAGGGAACGGGGAAAATAGTGAACTGGCGGCGCAGGCATGGGGCCCTTTTGGGTTAAGACCACGCACGCAAGGGGTGCCTAACCGCCGGGACGCACTGCCGGTACCCCAGGAACTTTGACCGACTACGGTTTGGAGGTCCGCAGGGAGGGCGCCGGAGAGGAGGATTGTTTTGATTTTTGACCTACTGCGCAAAGCGGTAGGGAGACAAGAGAGCGAGTTGCGGGGAGTTCGTGTGTAAGAACTCGAGTGTCCGGCGGACCGCGGGGAAAATTACTTCTTCTTCCATGTTCGGGCAATAGCGAATCTATCCCATAATCGCAGGAAGTGTGGAAAACGGCCGTGTTGAGGGATGGTGTTGCGGGGAAGCCACATCTGGCGCTCAACAACTAGATTCTTGGATCTTGGTTTTCATTTCAGCACGTTGGGGCGGCCACGGATTATTTGTAGGTGACGCCGATGGACAGCATACGTCAAAGTTTATGTATTGTAACTTAATTCTTTTCCTTGACTCGACATTGAGAGCGAACTATTTTCAAGAACCAACCTACGTTACCTTCGGCCGTCCACCCGCCGTTCATGCATCCGCAAGCCAGGCGGGCGCCAGCCAATTCTTTTTTCACCAGGAATCGACGAGCCGGTATAAACTAGGAGTTGGGGTGGAGCAGGCCCAGCTCCACCAAAACGAGAGCTCTGATGGAACCTATCAGAAGAGTCGATAGCTTAACGTATCCTGTCGATTTTTGGGGACGCGTAAAATCGAGAAACGCAACCGTAGGTGCTGATCTTTGGGGTCGCGTAAAATCAGCAAACGCAACTGGATACACGAATGGGAACGGACGGCTACGGAAATGCATGGCCGCTCAGGCTGCTAGGTTGAGGTAGAGACGGTTGCAGTAAGAGGCAGGCAAATAGTGCGAGAGACAGAGAGCGACGATCCGGGAGTCCTCACCGGAGCTGGTGCAGCTAATCCGTGGAGGCCGAGAACTGTACCCAAGGGACACTCTGGTGGGCACTGCACTAAGGCACAGAACTACACCTCCGTAACACACAGGAATTCATAAAATTACCTGGATATCACGAGAACAACGCGAGAACTATACGAACGAGAGCTGGCTATACCGTAGCGAACCACGGCAAGAAAAGCTATCAACAGATAGCACGGGAGCACGAGCCAGCTCGTGACACCTCGGTCGGTGCCCCGAGACAGACAGCTTTGACAATAGCCAAATCCGAGAATTAATCATTTTGATTGGTCGAAATTTTTATAGCCGAGAAGTATTCCATTTCCCTCTAGTCGTCCCTTTAAACCTAATCGAGAGCGTTCCTTAACGAATCGGTACGTAACTTTTGGAGATCCTCCACGGCCGCTTCCCCAGGGCATCGGGCGACAGCTCGGCACGACATACTTAATTCGGGGAAAAGGTTTCTCTGCTGCCCTTAACCATATTAAAACTATCTCCGCCCGTGCTACAGCCCTTTGCCCATCTCCAGCGGGGCGCCGGTATCTCACCTGGGCTTCTGCCTGTCCGTGGAGACGTCTCCGTCGGGTACTCTCCTCTGCCGGGCAACGCGGTACGTCGAGACTATCTCCCCACGGCAGATTCGAGCACCTCGACCTCAACTAATTATAACGAAATCTTACGAGAGCATTGATATAACTATACGAATCAACCTGAGAACGTAGCATCTAAGTAGGACGGCGACCCGAAAGGAACCAGAAATCGAGAACGTTATCTGTATCGGTAACCAGAGCCGCCTTGGGACCGTGATTCGAAAAATCACGTCATAGTATTTCTAAAAAAATTCTGCTTGTAGATTAATTGCATTAATATTTTGTTCAACATTTCTTCCAGCACAGTATATATTTCTGGTGACATATGTCACATCATATTCACGTTCGTTTTTATAACTGTATATATTTATATTCTATGTTTATTTATTCAGCGTCGATACAAATTTCGTTTCAGAATGTCTTCAATATATTCTATTAAAAAGCACAAACTTGTGAATCCCCTTCACAACAATTCCGTGAAAAAAGCTTCGCCAAGTACAGAATTGCTGTGAATTCACCTCCTTAAAAAAGATACTATTTATATCTTTTGTTATGATTCGATACACAAAAAGTTTTGAAATCATAGCATTATGCCAAGTACATAAGTCATTAAATATTTAATTGTTGTATCATCTGGCACTAGCTCATTATTTTAATTGTCATTGTGGGATTTCCTGTAATGTCTTCCCGATTCTTTTATGTTATTACTGCCGCTTATATTTAAGCACGATTTAATTGTTCTATAATAATTTATGAAACATTCAGTGATTCCTTATTGAGTACTACCTGGCATCTCACTTGTGGTTAGAACGCAATTTTCACGAAATATCCTGGAATTTCGGGGACGTACCTTACAATTGTGTTAAGAAAATTCTTCGAGTCATTCTGCAAGATGCCTCTAGTGTCCATGTAAAAGAACTGGAGAAGAAGGACTAGTTAGAGATCTTAATAGAGCGATCGGAACACATCGTAGATCTCGGAGATCTAGGTTATTCTCCGCTACAAAATCTGCGTAAAAGCTCACCTACCCGGTGCACACACCATCATTTTCGATGTTCAATAGAAAACCTTAAATTATTAAGGAATTGGATATTGGATAACACGCATATATGGTGATATTAAGAGCATATGAATAAACTTTTACAAATATTGAAATTCAGTGGGACTATACTGCCCACCGAGGTACGGCGTAAGAAGTCGATCCTCATCAGCAGCACGTACCATGTTTTGAAATAAATTGATGTCGTCTTTCAGAATTTTTGATATCCTTGCTGATAGAAACGCCGAAAAGGTGTTCTCGATATCGATAAGCAATCTCATTCCATACTTCATCTGTATTTTTCGTATGCTGATAATTTTATATTTGTTTTGAGCCTCCACTTTCGATAATTTTTTCGTTAAACGACCCACTTTGTTGATTCTCGAAAAATCCATTTTTCACAATATCGACTGTCTCACTTCCTCGATGCTCTCTAGTAGTAATTTTTTTCGAACTGTAAGCTCACACTGTTTCTTAATATTGCGCATAAGTCGAGTGCGATCACTTGATTAATGAAAAATGTACAGTCTATTCATCAAGAAAGAAATCGCCATTATTCAAAGACTATGAGAGATATTTATTTCCGACTTTTTGTTTGAGAGTATATTAAAAATAGTAAGGCGCATTTGAATTAGTAAAAAATGTAAGCATCGTTACTGTTAATACCAGCCTAGCAATGTCTGGACATACTTTCAATGAGTTTTTTCGTGTGATAGGCAAAAAAAGAACGGCATATTTTACGAATGATTCACGAGAGCTGCCCCAATGTAAATACAGGCTTTCCAGCAAGTTTAGCCTTCATAATACCCCACACATTTTCGATCAGGTTCATGTCAGAAGATTGAGAGGGCCAATCCATCGTAACGATGCTATTTTCCTCCTTCCAGGCTTTGTAGATCTTGCTACGATGTTTCGGATCATTGCCCTCTTGTGAAACCCAATCATCGCAGTTCGGCCCAAACATCTTGTTAGTTGATTTGAGGAAACCCCGCGTGTAAATTTGGACCATCTCTTTTACATTTAAATTCTCAGAAAAGAGCTCCAAATAGCCAAATCCATGCTCCCAGAAGCATCCCCAGACGTTCAGTTTTATTGGATGTTTAACAGTGCGTTGGATCAAAGGATCACCACTTTTGAACAAACTTTTTTGACTTTTTAATGTATTTGGCGACGGCGGAATGCGATAATATTGGTTCCTTGGATGTGTGCACAGGAAAACCACCTCAAATCGCTTCGCGTATGCGGCGCTCATTTCGGCAAACGTCCCCACTTCTCGACTTTTCTAACGATACTGAAATAAATTTGTAGTGGCGTCGTAGCCTATTGATTGAAAAGTGCGCCGAAAAAATTTCAGACGAATATCTTTCATTTTTCGCTATAAATAGTTGATTCGTTTCTTGTTGAACAGACTGTATAGTGCAACTCATCCTTTTATACCAGGAACCCTTCTTTGTTTTAGGATTAGCAAACGGTGGGGGTTTTGTTATTTGAATAACCTGTTATAGATCTTTGTAGAATGTAGGTGGACTTTTGACCTCGCCAATGCGCTTTCAACAACGATCTCCGCACGAGTAACTTGACACCGACAAGTAACAAAGATGTCAATGAAATCGTTGTCTCGACTCATGACTGCGAAATAATGTTCAAGGTCCGAAAACTGTTTTAATCTGCATGAACTTGCATGGAGGGAGGGGTCGTCGAACGATCCAGAAACATGGGGTTGGGGTGGGAAGATTCTCGAATCTTCTCTGTGAGATGAGGAGATTGCCGTCTCGACACGCGACTATTGCAAGATAATGTTCGAGGTCAAATTGGTTTCCAGGCTGAAGGGTGCCGTCTGAAACCTGCACGGGGTGAGTGAGGGAGGAAATCTTCGAAGTTTCTTGCAGGTTCTTTGAGGATGAGGAACAAGGGGCTGCCTCAAAACGTCGTGCGAGAGGACTGCCGTTTCTGAGAGCGGATATCACGATTTAGCACGAACACAAACCATCGAAGGTTCTAGAACCTCCTAGAATGTTCTAGTATGCTCTCGATTGTGTCCAATTCCTCGAATTGGGGGTAAAATTCATGAAATTCTACGTAAAATGCCCAGAATCAGCCTTCGATTTTTGGAATCAGCCATCCTCGTGACGTCACTCCTCGAAGTCAGGGGGGTCTACGACATCGATTTAGCACTCGAAGGCACTCGAAGTGTTGACAAATGTTGGTGCAGGACATTATCTAAAACCCTCTTTCCTAAACTACTAGCATGCTTCAGTGCAGCTCAGTGGTAAAAGAAGGACGGCTATGGTTTTCGCTTTCAAACTTTGAATTTGCGCTAATCCTTCAAAATTTAACATTGTGGGCTAGAAACAGAAATAGCTTGTGCAATGATACATGAAACTAAGGTAAACAGGGCCGGTTACTGACATTCTAAGTAATCTGTCTCATTCTAAAGGTGCAAATTCATAGGAATAAAAAGAGGAAGGCACTAATGTCGATGTTTCTGACAAGGATAACACGCCTCGTAATTGGCAGTTTACCGAATGGTGCGAGAAGACAACTATAATGAAGATATGCTTGTTAGAAACTGGGGCAATGTCAGTAACTGGAGTCTTTACCTTAGTCTGTATAAACGTTATCTAACTAAATGACTCACGAAGAATGAGCATTACCGGACATAGTCCATGCACGTTATGGCTAGTTTTGATATCATGGATTGCTACTAGCACTCATTGCAGCAGGACATTTAAGTTTCAAGCAAGACAAATTTGTTTTTTGAAAAATCTGTAGCTATATTTATACCATTTAACCTATACCGAATAACAAGATATAATATATTCGGATCTTCATCTGTACAAAATAAATTACCAAAAGTATGTGATGTCCCATTTTTGATAAGTACATATTACACTATTTTACAGAATTGTAGATGGTGGGACAAAAATGTTACAATACGCTCTTCCCCGCCACCTGGCTCGAGGTCCCCACTGGCCTTGAACGTACGTATCGCATATATTATCGGTTAATATTGTTAATTACGCTCATCTAGTGTTTTAGATCTATTCTATTTAGTTTTAAGATTCTTCCCCTCCACCCTTCCCACCCCGCCACAATTCCCTTAGGGCACTGGCTCGAGGACCGACAACGAGAACCAACAAGGAAGACCTGCTACGAGGATTCACCGTCAAGGGAAGGATCACGAGAATGACTGCGTTACCGAGGCAACGTAAGGCAGGGGTGGCATGAGCAGGAGGAACAGCTGATCGAGACACCCGTGGATGGATGTCCGCCAATCCGCCACCCTCACCACGGAATTATAGCCCCGGTGCAGTCCCGTTACGCGGGTAGTCCCAAGGCCCGCATGACAGCGGTGGAGCCCTCTACGTCTGAAACCGCGGACATGCCAGGGAGAATTTTGACAGGCCTGGAGGCCACTATCTTGACCGGCGCGCAATAACCAGCCCACGCGCCGGCGAAGTCAGTACCGTGCCACCCGCCTGCGAGGCTCTGCAAGGCCCGGTAACCAGCAACGAGGGAACCAACCAATGTCCTGCCATGCCGGAACTGCCGACCACTGCCAGAGCGCGTAGCTCTCTCGACTGAGCAGCTCCACCTATCGTTGAGGCCCTGGAGGCTCAACGAGGGAAACGTCGAGGACCGGAAACAAGAAGACACCACTTCGAGCCAGGCAGTTAGTGAATGCGTGTTGCGATTTTCGATTTGCGAGTGTGAATTTTTCATGTGATTGACCGATAAGAGTTTGAGTGCAATTTTGGATTATTGCGTCCTGCCGATTATCAAGTGAGTACTGTATGATTGCGTTTCTCCTTTGCCCTCTTCTTCCCTATTCCCTTTTTTCTACTTTCCGTAATAGATTCTGTATTATCCTTCAGGACATCGCGAACCGTCCCCACGTGGGCTGGCATTCTAGTAGTTTCTTTGTATTTTCGACGGGCCTTCCGCTCACACGCTCGAGACCCGTGGTATATAGCGTGCGCCCTAATTTAGGTTTCTTGCGTCCCTTTTCAAAAACTCTCCGTACCCTGCTTCTTTCACCCCTTGCTTCCTTTTTGTGTTTTCACCGAGGTAATATTAGGTAGCCATTTTTTTGTATTCGGAAACCTTCTCCCTGAGGTCCCCTCACCACTCCCTCCGGTAGCCTTTCCGTCCCTGTTAAGTAAATAATCGAGGACCTTTCAGGGTCACTCGTCGATACTACGCCGAATAAGTAGCTGGCGTCCATCTATTGTTTGAGTCATATTCCTTATCTGTAAGCCCTCCCTGTCCCTCCTGTCCCCCTTGCCCATAGTGTATCCCTCCTTTGCCCGCCTCCTTCTTTCCACCAAGCCCCGTTTAAAGCCCTGTTTCGACCCGCGTGTTATTGTTTAATCTTCCGTATTTCGAGTGTCATATTTTCTAGTTTATTATCTTCCGATTTCTTTTCTATTATCTATTGTATCGAAACCTTATTTTGTTAATTATACTCTTTTATCTGTCACCCCATATTCCCTTTCTTTACGCTTTCCCCTGCCATTTTGCAGTTGCGATAGCTGCTTTGGAGTCGACCCTGGGAAGAATATCTACTCAGTACGTCACAATGGAAATGAATGAAAATAACCCGGACGAAAATAAAATAAAAATAATTTATTGGAATCCTTCGATTGAATTCATTCGTAGTACGCAGATATTTGTAGTTTTCTTGTTTGTGACATAGTTCATATAACTGCGCATATTTACTATAAATCGAGTTCTACTACTCGTAAAAAACCTCTGGATACTTAAAATAGGTATTAAGTGTAGTACAAGGTGCTACCTATGAATATTATATACCTTGTAAGGGGGCACAAGTTTCTGAATTTCTTCAACGGATACGTCAGTACCAACTATCCCAAGTAAATTTGCCGTTTTCATCTGTAAATAAAGAAACATTGATTAGCATTATGGATTATTTGGCCAATTATTATGAGAGATCATTATCCCACAAACATATACTCACAGTATGATTACGAAGATCTAAAACAGGGGCTGTAACTGACGTCATAAGTTGTCCTTGCGTCTGCGAATCGTATCTGCTGCTCTAAAACCAATAAATGAACAAGAACGTCATATTACACAGCACGTAATTCAGAGAAAGTTATTAATGCCATAAAAAATCATTATTAAGCGAGTTTTTAACACCTTGTATCATAAATATAAATGTATATAAATATTTTATATCATATATTTACAGATTTTATGCACGTCTTAATAAATTGACACCTTAAAATGGCTGTAGCATGGCATTTGTCGATCCAGAAAATACATATTATCGTTTGAAACATTACTCTTAAAGATTTTTTGGACTTAAAAATTTTAAGTCTGGTGTTCAACTGATCAATGCTAACTTGAAACAAATTTTTAGTTAAAAAAAACACACTAAAATTTTTGAGTTAGTCTCATTAGGCAGACTGAGGTTAAAGTTAAGGCCTTCATTGCCACATATCGAAGATTTAGGGGAAAAACGATACAAAGTCGATGAAAACAAATTGTTATCAACTTGAAAGTCTTATTAAAATTTCTCACATACTAGTGAACCGATTTTGTTTATTTGGGTCTCAATTGAACTGATACTTGACCCAAGACATAGAAGAAAAAGGTCTGAAGAATTAAAATCTTAAACAGATTCCAAAATACTTTTACTATTTTAATTGATATATTTCCTTTTTACAATATAGTCAGGGTTCTAAGCAAAAATTTATTTGTGATTAAAAATTTCGTAATTCGTTTTAAACGAGTTTAACAATTTACAAAACAATCAATGTTTAAACAGCATAGCAATTAGTAGAATATTCTTGAAAATGCAAACTATCGTATGGGAAGAACAATCACTTATGAATTAATAGGAGCTTTCATAAAATATTACATAATCAGTATCGGGTAACAGAAATTACGTAATGCTTTTTAGAAAATTATTGATACCACGAATTACTCTGGTGGACTTGATAGTACAACATTTTTCATCCATTAGCTTCGAAAACAATTTAACAATTCCGCCTTCCCCGTTAGCGATAAAGGTGTTGATAAAGAGTGATACTCATTGTCAGTTGCGCATAGACCTTATTTGACACAAACTCGAGTTTTTGCCTCACGAGCGATCTTTCATCGGTCATTCAACCATATTGTAAGCTACCATTATCTGACGGATCCTATTAAAAAATTTAATGCTCTGTTCAGTCGGATATACTTATCCACTAACCTACCCATTCTACAAAGTCTAAACATTCCACCCTATCTTAATCTTACCTAACCAAACCTAGCGTTAAGCAATGTAAAACCACATACAATATACTGTTACGTCCGCGTGCGATATCAGGTTCCACATCCGCGGTCGATAACTAATCCCCCAAAAACACTTACGTGTAAAAAACTACGCCAAGTACTGGAGTGCTGTGAATTCCTCTAACAAAAAGTATTGAAATCATTATCGAGGCCAAGTACTTTAGTCACTACATGTTTGCCAATTATATGATCTAGCACTGGCCCATCATTTTAATTGT
>JAYRCB010000212.1:0-67394 GCA_036026315.1 Trachelus stipa
TGCTCGACCCGACCAAAGGAATAGGAAGTGTAAGACAAGCACAATGGAAATTGACAGGGAACAGAGTAAAACGAGAAGACAGAAGTGAAGATAGAAATAAAGAATTTAAGAAGTAGAAAAGTAAGGAAATAGGGTATAAAGTGGAGAAGAAATAAGGGAAGAGATAAATGAGAAAATTAAAGAATAAAAGTTGAAAGAAATAAGAAAGTAAAGAAGAAATAAGTATAGAAAGGGAAGGGATAAGAGTGGTAATTTCCAAGAGACCAGTATAGGAGACCGGCTCGAGGAAGAATGAGCGCTAGGAATCCGGGTGCTGCCTCGAGCGCTCTCCCCACCATCCGCCTCCATCTACTCGCCGAGTCTGCGCAACGAATTTGCGCACGCACAATTTTGGGCACTTCCAGTACTTCGAAATACGTTTTGCCAGAATTTCCGATTCCTAAAAGTGTTAATATTTTACTTTATTGATTTAATTAATTATTTTAATGTTTCAAACACCTAATTTATTAATATTTCGATTTCAACGTAATTTATTTTCGATATTCTACAATTTCAATTCAATTTTTATCTACTCCGTATATTCTGCGAGATTTTGATTTAGCCTCAATTCTATATTTTGAATAAATTTTGAAAGTAAATCAAGATCCAGTAATATTTAGTAAAAATTGAGTTTCTACACGTGTGTCAGGTTGGCGGTGCACGTTCTTAAAAATGGTTCAACAATAGATTTTTTCAGTAGTTCTTGAGAAGTTCTATAGTTCCCGATCTCGTTCTAAGGGTTGTTTTGGAAACCAGCGGTGAATAGCGGAAAACCTCTGCCCACCAAGCTTCACGTTCGTGTTCACGTGTAGCTCGGCTACGACGAGATTCGCATTGTCGACGGAGGCGATGATCACTAGATCCTACTTCCAGACTGGCTGGGTAGAAAAGTTTAATTTGACATAATGATGCATCATTGGCTTTTTCGTAAAGCTTCTGTTGCAGTCGCCATGGTTGAAGCCATCGAATAGTTATATTTCATTTTATGGATTGCCGATTTTACAGACTTCTAGAATGTTTGAAAGTTAAATTTTAGGATTGTAATTATGGCGCTATTGCCATCATTTCCGTTTGGCGCCAATTTATCGACATCCGAAGCCGCACAGCACTTGGTATTCCCTGTATTTTGCCTCCAGACAGTATTATTGAAGAACTTTTCCAGAAAGAACAATTAACTCTGAATTAGTAATATCTGTCAAGATGAACCGTCATGGAAAGATGTTTGTATTAAAGCGTGGTAAGCAAATCATTATGTTTATTTCATGGTTAATGAAATTTACGAATAGACGATGCCTTTTCAGCTAGTTCATACAACATTAAACAATATTATTTATTTTTAGATGGGCGCAAGGAAGATGTGCATTTTGATAAGATAACGTCAAGAATAGAGAAGCTGTGTTATGGTCTTAATATGGATTATATTGATCCAGTAAGTCACAGTATTTTTTTAAATGTGACCATCAGTTTTCTTCTATGCTGGCTCTATAGATATTTTGTTAAGTATGCATTCTTATTAGTTTTGTTTTGTTTTAGCCGGCAGTTACATTTCGGGTGATTAGTGGTCTTTATTCTGGGGTATCAACAGTCGAGTTGGATAATCTTGCAGCTGAGACTGCAGCTACAATGACTACCAAGCATGCCGATTATGCCATCTTAGCTGCAAGGATTGCTGTGTCCAATCTACATAAGGAGACAAAGAAAGTTTTCAGTGGTGTGTATATATTTTTATTTATTTATCGAATTTTTCTGATAACATTCTAATATATTGTAACTGACAGTATTCATTCCAAGTGCAGAGACAAATGCTTATGCATTATTGAATGGTCGATTGGTCTTTACAATTTATTATTTCCATGTAGTTGATTAGAAGCAGAATATGTAGGACATCTCAAATACCTGGCTATTTTTTCATTTTCAGATGTTATGTCAGATTTGTACCATACAGTAAATCAACATTCAAAAACTGCTGATTCCATGATAAGTGAAAAGCATTATAAAATTATAAAAGAACACTCAGCAAGGTTGAATTCTGCAATAGTTTACGATCGTGACTTTGGCTACAATTACTTTGGTTTTAAAACATTAGAAAGAAGCTATTTGCTGAAAATAAATGGCAAGGTTGCCGAAAGACCTCAACATATGTTAATGAGAGTGGCCGTTGCCATCCATGAAAATGATGTAGATAAAGTAATTGAAACTTATAATTTAATGTCTGAGCGATACTTTACCCACGCGTCACCAACGCTTTTCTCTGCGTGCACCTTGAGGCAGCAAATGTCCAGGTATAAAGATAAATCTTGCTCGAACATTTTTATTGGAATTAACACAAATTATGTTGCAGCTGTTTCTTATTGACGATGGTTGAAGATAGTCTCGCAGGTCTGTACAAAACGTTAACGAGATGTGCTCAGATCAGTAAATATGCTGGAGGAATTGGACTAAGTGTTCACTCAATAAGAGCCAAAGGAGCTGACATACATGGTCTTCATTCAAAACATGACGGTTTGGTTCCAACGCTCAGACTTTTCAATAATGTGGCACGATATGTTGACCAGGGTGGAAACAAGAGACCTGGAGCATTTGCCATATACGTGGAACCGTGGCATGCTGATATAATGGAATTCTTGGATCTTAAAAAAAATATTGGTAAGTATTAATCAGATTTTTATATTTTATTTATTTCTAATATGTGAAAGCTTTATGACATATATGATGCATTATTTATAGGAAATGAGGAACATCGAGCTAGAGAACTTTTTTACGCTCTTTGGATTCCTGATTTATTTATGAAACGTGCTATGTATGGTGGCACCTGGAGTTTAATGTGTCCTCATGAATGTCCTGGTCTTGCTGATGTCTGGGGAGAAGAGTTCGAAGCACTTTATTTAAAGTAGGCGTATTCATTTGATGTTCTCGAGTTTCTGTTTGCTAATATTTTCTCTTTTATATTCATTAGATACGAAAAGGAACAGCGTTATAAGAGACAGATTCCTGCTAGAGATATTTGGTTCGCCATACTGAGGTCTCAAGTAGAAACAGGCACGCCATATATGCTGTATAAAGATCATTGCAATCGCAAATCCAATCAGCAACATTTAGGAACAATTAAGAGTAGTAATCTCTGCACAGAGATTATACAGTATTCAAGTCCTGAGGAAGTTGCAGTATGTAACTTGGCATCCATTGCTGTCAATATGTTTGTAAAAACTGCAAAAAAGACATATGATTTTGAAAAACTGAAGGCTGTTACAAAAATAGTGACTCGTAATCTCAACAAAGTCATTGATAGGAATTATTATCCACTTCCTGAAACTAAAAATTCAAATATGCGCCACAGACCTATGGGTATTTATAGAATATTGTCAACTTTGAATATTAATAATCAACATATATTTTAATGTATATTTCTTTCATTCAGGTATAGGAATACAGGGCTTGGCTGATGCATTTCTTTTGATGCGTTATCCGTTTGAAAGTGAGGAAGCTCAAAAGCTTAATATTCAAATTTTCGAAACTATATATTATGGAGCATTGGAGGCTAGTTGTGAACTCGCTAAAGAAGAAGGTACATATCCAACTTACGAAGGTAGCCCAGTCAGTAAAGGAGTAAGTTATCCTCATCCTTGACAAATTTTAAATTGTATTTTCATTGTCTTATATTGCTTATCATCCCCTTCTCAACCAGATATTGCAATACGACATGTGGAATGTCACACCAACTGATCTATGGGATTGGGCAGCGTTAAAAGAAAAAATTGCAAAACATGGTGTGCGGAATTCTTTGCTATTGGCGCCAATGCCGACGGCCTCGACTGCACAAATTTTGGGGAATAACGAATCAATTGAGCCTTACACGAGTAACATGTACGTGAGGCGCGTTTTGTCTGGAGAATTCCAAGTCGTTAATCCACATTTATTGAGGGATCTGACAGAGAGAAACCTTTGGGATGATGAGATGAAAAACGAGATCGTCGCTAATTACGGATCAATTCAAGTTAGTGAATATAGATTGATATACTTGTATCTATTAGTCTATTTATGACACATATACGGTTGAAGAAATTTTATTAAAACAATTCGTTTCTTTTTTTTTTACAGAACATTGATAGAATCCCAGATGATTTAAAAGCCTTGTATAAAACCGTATGGGAAATCTCACAAAAGATCATTTTGAAAATGGCTGTTGACCGTGGAGCTTTTATTGATCAGTCCCAATCTCTAAATATTCATATGGCTGAACCAACAACTGAAAAACTCACCTCTATGCACTTCTACGGATGGAAGATGGTAAATAACATTACAGTAAAGTTATTGCACGATTTCGCATCGATCATCATATGAAAAACTTATATTTTATAGGGATTAAAAACAGGAATGTATTACCTACGCACAAAACCAGCAGCGAATCCCATTCAGTTTACTGTGGATAAATCAAAATTGAAAAAGAAAACATCTCTTACTAATGGAAAGGTGAAAGTACCTGAATCGCCCAAAGAAACAGTAACGCTAGAAGATCAAAGAAATAAAGTACAAGAAGAAAGTGAGGAAGACTTTGATGCTGTCTTGGCGTGTTCAAGGGAAAATGGTGATGCGTGTATGGCATGTGGTTCCTAAATAAAGATACAGTGTTTTAATCAGAATTTTTTGGTGGACTTATCGTAAGCAAGGATCTATTTTTATACAGAACAATACATATAACCGTATTTTATATCGTGAAAAACCTTTTTTTCCTGTTTGAACAATTTGTAATAATACATTAAGTATTCAATCAAGCTCTGTTATGTCCTTTATTAGTAATCTAGAATATTTAAAACATAAGTTATATTCGATGTATGAAGTTTATGAAGAAGTTCAAATTCTTTGTTCATTAAACTTGATAGGCGCAACTCTATAATATAATTAGCAAAAACGGATATAACAGAAGTCTTACTGTACCGTAACACATAATCAAATTGAAAAAAGAGTATTACTTTCAGTATGTTCCTTTACGGCATTTAATTATACGAATACAAGCATCACGTACAATATAACTCAAAAGAAAATGTAACAAATCTTGTAATGCAGTTATAATAAACTACTCCATTAAGTGCAGCAGGAAAAAAAATAATTCACAAGTATTTCTTGTTGTTTCCCTTTATTTTACTCTAATAGTAATAACATGCCAGAATAAGTGTTTTTATACATACATATATATATATATATGAATATATACATACGTGTATATAAGGAATAAAATGGATGCTCTTACTCCATCTGACTTCCATGGTAGTATCGTATCTTAATAAATGCGTTACCACCTAGTATACAGGGTCATTCGCGACAAACTAACCACCTACTCGCAGTAACCGTATCCTGTAAACGGTAGAATCTGTCGCGAATAACTCTATATACAGTATTATTCAGAGCTGTTGCAGCTGCTGAAGATGGCTCTACCATAAGAATGGATAGAAATTAAATGAAAGCACCAACATTAGCAGACACAATAGCTCTGACTAACACTATATACATATATATTCTATATACAACACACGACTTTTTGTACCTTAATACCTAAAAGGAAATCTAATATTAAAATAGTTCATTTTCTGATTCCAGTAATTATGTAAACCTCCCATACAATTGATCATAGATCCTCATGCAAGTTACAGTGCTCTCCGATGTGAATTGCTCGTTAATATTTCAATAACGAGAAGCGAGGAGTGACAATCGAATCGAGAGAACAATCAATAAAAAGCGAAGAGTTACGGTTGACCCTCTTAAGGGATGCCGATCGTCATAGACATGTTGTGGGAACACTGCATATAATTTTAAATTGCGATACAATCATGTACGGTCAATATTTCCAGTCTCCTTCGAGTAAAGTGAAAATGGATTAAATAACATTTGCAGAAATGCGAGTTCTTTGAATTGTTCTCTGACGCAATTACGAATGAATAGATTTATGGACGATCAAAATGAAAACGTAACTCGGTGATAATGCACAGATTCGTGTGACACAGAAAATCCTACTTTCTTTTACCACGTAATCATAACTCTGATATGTTCTCGAACAAAATATAAATTTCTTATTTTCGTTTCAATCCTTATTTCATGACAATTCTTGCCGTGCATAAAAGTGAACGTAAAATAGTCTCTTCGATTTCGTCCTCTTCCATCGTAAAACGATATACATATACTGTATAAGAATAATGCACAGCCCCCCTGCAGCCAATCAGCACTCGAACATTATGTTTTGTATAGATCATCATTTACTTGATTCACTTCCAGCAATGACTTATAAGTTTTTAATTAACTTCCCAGTAATCATGCTCATTGAACTTTCTCATCAATGTAGGATTTTATTGCTCTTTGACACTCCGAAGAGCACCAATGTTGAACCAGCAGATAACTTTCAGATTCTAATGCTGCATCCAGTTCTTTTCGGTGGCTGTTACGTAACAGAGCTTTCGTGGCTTCCATGGACTGTAACAGAAATCAAAGAAGAATATTATCCGATTGGATTATTATTGGCCAAGCTATAGTGAGATAAGATTGAAGACTGTGATCAATAAGTTTTTTTTTCAGAAGGGGAGCAAGAACAGAAATGACTTCAAAATGTAGTTGGCATGGAGTAAATGTCTAATGAGTTTTTGTTAATTGCGTCTGACGATTTATCAGAATTGTACAAGGATAAGGCAATGGATATTAATATTGTGGAGGTTCGGTGTAAGCTACGCGTATAAATGAGCACGTGGGTGTCACTGTGTGGGATTGGGCAAATGTCAGACATTGCGTAGTCTTAAAGATAATGTGAGTATGTAAGCCAAATCCGTGGCATTAACGTAAAGTATCGTATTCTGTGTCAGAATGTGGTCTGTGATACTTTTAATATTTCTAGTGGATCGTAGCTTTGCAATATATAAAGTTATCAATAGTAAATCAAGCGCAGTTGCCTTCAAATATAACGATGGAGTAGGTACTCTAAATCAGAATATTATCAGCATTGACTATTACTACTGAAAATTCTGATTGATTTGAAACCTTGATACTTGAAAAGAAAGTGAGAATTACAGCGTCCATTTTTAGGATGAGGAAATATAAATTTGGATAAAGGACTTGTTGAAACGCATAGAAAAACTTAGGCTCTTACTAATGGGATCTTATTGAACAAGTGATATTTTCCTTAAGTGATCCTATATTTTTAAATTATCATAATATATTATAATATTCATTTATTAGGTACAGGGTGAGAGTGGTTTACACGAATGCCAACTAGACGAAGTATGTAGCGCAGTGCACAAAAGATTTTGGATGCCAACATTGTCAGAAAGACTTTGCCGATGTTCAAATGGAATAGAATGTTCCTGGCAGTGGGACAAAAACCCTGATCACGTATCAATGACTCTTAATAATCGATCGCATCTTAAGGTAAGGCTGACGAACGAGCGGAAAAAATTATTTTGTGTTCCGAGTTCTTTGACTTCTCGAATTAAAGTGGATCCTACTTCTAGTTACTTGATAATTTTTTTTATTTAAATGTACACAAAGGGAACGCTTTTTTATTAACTTAATATTTTTATTACGTAGTTTTGCAGTTTAAATAAGACTATTTGCACGCATAAGCAATCGGCTGTAACTGTATATGGAAAAGGTAATTCAAGTAATGCGTACTTAATTCCTCACAATGTGACTGTGAACTGTTTGTGCCCGAAGACTCACTATTGGAAATTGCAGAAGTATTCTTACGAGGAAAACGATAACATAATTCAAGTATTCAGATGCGTCAAGGTAAAGTTTAAACTCAGTATTTGAATATCCAACAAGGTTGCAAAATTTGGTCTATATTTAAAGGACATGAAAATATTCCATTATCCTATCAAACGACTTAAACAGTCTCTGGACACCGAACAGCCATTTTGAAGTTCCAGATTTACAAATCGTTTATAACACAAACTGGTTGGAAATTTATTTCTAAGCATAGTTGGCAGCACGTTCTGCAAGAATAACAATTACTTTTAAATCATAATGAAGTTTGTGTTAGTTAAGGTTTGCAATACCGGAAACTTAAAATAGCCGTCCGAAGTCTAATCCCTTTATAAAGTCTGATACCCATCTGATCCATGCGATGCTACTGATATTATTGTACACAATAATTACTTGTTAATCATTAAACTATAATTTAACTATTTTTTTCATAATCGCTTTGGAAATTGCAAAAAATGCAGCAACGGATGTGCGAAAGCTTTGAATTTTGTGGAAATGTTAGACCTGACTTATACTCGGTATACTATCAATGTAGCTGCCCATGGGGACATTTATGCATCTACAAAAACAAGACGCTAGAAAACGTGCAGGAGCTACTTTACTCAGGACCGGCTTACAGAGCTTACTGTTATCCATTTCCACAACAATAACACTGATTACTGGCAAGTAATATCTATTTGAATTCATTAATTAATCAATAATTTTCAAACGCGTTATTTAATAAAAATATTATTAAAGATCTGTAAAACGCTGCTTACCTGTGATGACTGTTCGCTCATTGCCCGCAACGAAGGTAGCAGTTCGTCTTGAAACCGATCTGGCCAAAGAACCCTTGTGACAAGTCCAGCTCTCAATGCCTCACTGGCTGTAAACGTTCTGCCTCCTAGTAGTAACTCGCTAGTCTACAAAAGAATACAAATATTTCATAGTCTGCAGTGTGTATAAAAAAATATATATATAATATTTTGTCTTGCTAAATGCAATTCTTAACGATATATATCCAGTTTTTTTATTACTATGTTTTTGATGGGTTTCTGAAACCTGTGTTTACTGAATTGAATACTTACGAAAGCGCTACCAAGTGTGTGGGAAAGTGTGAAGATAGCAGCTCCCTCAGCAATTTGACCCAACTTCCCATAAGGTGTACTGAATGTTGCTTTATCACTAGCTATCACAAGGTCAAATAATGGAAGCATTGTTACACCAAGTCCAACAGCTGCCCCTTGCACGCCAGCAACGATTGGCTTATTAAAAGTTGCTAAACTTTTAATGAAGCTCCTAAAACGAGAAATAATACATATGACACTCATTACGTAATATTAGATGTAACACTTAATAATTTTATGTGAACGCATATTATTGAAATAAAATAAACTATGAAGTGTATGAAAATTTATGTCACTTTTTCCTAATGGATTATTTTAATAACTTGATATTTTATTGAATCATTTCTCTGAGATAAAATCCATTTAATCATTATCCAATGTAAAGTATTTCATTATTGCCTTATGCACGTTAAATTATACATACTTAACACCGTTGGCCATTTCTTGGGCATGCATCAGTCGTTTTTCTTTATCAACTTGTAAGATATTTGTCAATTCTAACCCTTCGCAGAAACTTGTTCCTGTAGATGTCAAAAGAACGACACGACACTCGTCATCCTTCTTCAAAATTGATAAAATTTCGCGAAATTCACGCATCACCTAATATTCAGGAAATAAATCATCCATTAGGTCATACAGTTTTCTATTGTAGCATAGCATTCAGATTGTACAATGTGTTTCATAAGTTCAGGAATGAAGTGGTAGCTTTATTTCACGACTATCTATTTCTTACACATTGGAGACGGCACTAAAGTATGGAGAAAATAATTTTCCTTGAGATTGATAGTGCGAATCAGCTTTCAGCTTGTTTACTTTGGCTGTGATTCTCTACTCTTACCACAATTCAATTCGTAAAGATATAAAGGAAACCTCTCTTGCTTAATACAATAGAAAAATAAATCAATTTTATCGAATAACAAAATGATTCATACCTGAAGCGTGATTCCGTTTCTTATTTTAGTAGAAGATGATGGAGTAAGTATGAGCTGTACAAGATTTCCATGACGACGCACATTTATTTCCTTATTGCTAAAGGAACTTTCTCCATCGATTTTCGCTTTTTTGCCCCCATCGATATCAGTCATTTTAGTTGAATTTGCATTAGCTAAAAAGAAAAATTTATAAATATTTTAATTACTCTCTTTGCATCTCTCCAAGCTTTCTTCTGGTCGATTAATGAGTAGCAAAACAGCTTAACAGTCATTTAATGGCAACAAGAAACGTATAGTTTGATTAAAATATCTTACCTTTATGCTTACGATTAATTGTTGCGCTTTCGGAGCGACCAGAAATTCCAGTAACGTCCGAAAGCGCCGTGGCAACTTCTGCCAGACAAGCCGATAACTCATCTTCTTGCTTCGGCGTTTCCTCCCCTCTGTCGGCTTCAGCGCCTTTTGCAAAGGTTACTTTGCCCTTGAGGCCTCTCTTACTTTTTGTTACTGCTTTCCCTGCTGATGCTCCGTTAGATCGGGTCACTATTTTACTGAAGGAGCTGCTATTACTACCCTCGTCAATGTCAACAAGCTCTGTCATCTTGGATGACGTCTTCTCGGCTTTCTTCGCTTCTATACGTTTATTCGAGCGCGTTGCCACCGTCGGCTTATCATCGACTACTGCAACTTCTACATCGACAATGGCTTTAGAAACAGATTTTTCGGATTCTGATTTTGCTGCGACTCTCTTTTTAGTCTTCTTCGAATCTCCAGACTGTTTTGTTTTTTCATCTTGCGAGTGCCGCCTCTTGTTTGACCTGAGTATATGCGCCCCAGTTTCCTCGACAATTGATTTCTTATCTTTCGAACCGTCGAGTAATGTTTGTTTCTCAGGACCATCAATACTCACCCTAGGACTATAAGAAGCGCTGGAGAATGAGCTCGATGAATGACGACGTACGATAACGGATGCATCTGCAGCGTTTCTAATTTTGGCAGGAAATACAAATTCATTCGCAGCAGATGCAGCCAAACGTGGAGATTTGATCTGATCACTGGATCTTTCTTCACTTAGTGAATTTTTACTTGATCGCACGACGGAACCCCTTTTTGATCTTGGTGACACCTTAACGTTGCTTACATTTGACGTTCGCAAACGTAGAACCGCGTTACGCACTAGCTTCGTTCTAATTTTCAACTCGCGCTGCACTTTCTGTATATCCATTACTTTTGTTTGGGACTTGGTAATTGGTACCAAACGCTTTTTATCTGGTTGCTCCACATCGTATAATAAATTGACAACTCCCTCATCCTGGAGCAACCTGTCAATCTCATTAATCAATTTCTTCTTTGGTTTTGTGTCTCCTGGACTGATCTCCGACACGGACTTTTGTGATTTACCTGCGCTCTTTGTGGACACTGAGAATTTTGATTTCAAATTGACTGCTTTCTTGTTACTTTGCATTTTACGACGTAGTAATTTCTTCACTGCCATTTTTCGCTTTGCAATTGGTTGTGGTCCTTTCTTCGCAAGAGTCTGTTTTGACCGTGAACTGTACGTGGTTACAACTTTACTTGGCGTTACGTCTGCTTTGTTCACAGCTTGTTTAGCAGATACTGATTTCGTTAAAGATTCATTAGTTTTTTGGCTCTCTTCAATTTCCGTGGATTGGTCATGTGTGCCCACTGGAATTTTAACTTCTACTTCTTCTTCTTCTCGTTGGCTGGCATTTACCATAACATTTTCTGTAGGTTGAGGCGATTTCACCGCAATCTTACCTTTGTAGATTTTTTGCCTCTTTGAAGTGTTCTGTTCGTGTTCCCGAGCTCTTTCAGTAGGCTTTCGTTTCCTACCGGATCTTGACTCATCCACTCGAACATCCTGAGTGGATACAGTTGCTTGTTCAATCTGTGAAATATTCTTACCCAATGATTCTGATGACTCTTCACAAGCTGAAGAAGGATCCTTTAACGATACATCCTTCTGCAAAGGTTCACTGTTGGTATTTTCGCTATTCGCAGCTGACACTTTTGGAGTTTGTTTATCATTGTTACTGGCAGTCAATGGTACGGTTTTCTTTTTCTTAGCAATGGTTTTCTTGGTAGATGGAACAGAAGGCAGCTCTAGGAGTTGCTTCAATGCTAATTCGCGTTCGATTAAAGGATCCAATTTTGGGGGCGTATTATGGAGTGCTTTGGTGCTGGTAGGCTTGTCTTCGGCTATTAAAACTGGAGGTTTTAAATTGGACCAATCAGGATCGACGTCGCCTTCTAGAATTGCGAGCAACTCTTTGTTATCTGTGTTACCAGTTTTACTCTTATCAGGAGCAGTACTGGTGGTGGCTATTTTCGTTTCACTAACTTCATCGTTAGGACATGCTGCTTTTTGTGGTAGTGGAATAAGTTTTGGCAAAGGATTCGCTGAATTCGCAGATAACTTGCTAGATAGTCGTTGCGTCAATTTCTTAACGAAAAAAATGTCTGGTCGTTGAGGCATCTCTAAGTTCTTCTGCTTTTCTCGTAGTCGTTCTTTCAGTACTTCCGTCACTTCGGCGGTAGAAGCTATTTGACTCGTCAGAGGTCGTCCAAGAAGCTTAACTCCAGCTTTTGGCGTCGACACCTTGTTCTTTAGTAAAACCTGCTTATCCTGCAATAGACGCTTTGATAAATTTCCATGCAGTTGCTGAGGAATTTTATTCAATACTTCTTTGTTGGGAATGTTTTTCATTTCTGTCTTCCCTGAATCTCTGCCCATGTCACTATGCTCATTCTCTATCGAAAGGATCACTATGTTCTTTGACTTAGTTTGTTCGTTTGATTTGTTGCTGACATTTAACGTGCTATTACTTCCTGCAAGAGGGCCTGTTACAATTTGCTGCTCCTCTTCCTTTCTACTCAATAATTCCTTATTGTGCTCGAATGTTTTCTTATTTTTTTCATCCTCCAGCAGTGTCTTCAACTCAATTTCTACGGAATCTTGTCCAAAGGACGATTGCTGCTTTTGACCATCTACAGAATCTTCTTGATTCTCATCGGTCCATTCGTCGACAATATCCTGCACAACGCTCCTTTGTTTCTTAACTATCGTCGACTCCACGTCATTCCTGGATTTTGAATAAAGCGTGTCTTTGACATTCTTCGAATGTGATTGCACAACAGGTTTCATTGAAGCAATAAAATGATTATCCGTGTTTACTTCTTTTACAGTACAATCATCTTTATCCAGCATTACTAATAGATCATGCGGTTCTTCCTGATTGTCAATACTTGGAGTTTCTACACTTGTCACAGTGATCGCCTCGTTTCCACTGGTCGTGATATCGTGATCAGTTACAAATTCGATTTTTACTAATGACACTGAACTCAAATGACACTGATCATCGTCAGTCCTGGTACTGTTAATGACTTCCGACTCTGTAAGCATTTCCATGGAAATAGTCTCCCCTTTGGTATTTTCTTCGTAGATAACGAGTCCGAAGTTGTCTTTGTCATTCGCATGATTAGAATTATCTTCTCGAATAATTAGATTCGATTTTTCCTGAAGGCTATCATCAAAAACTTGGGTATCTTGTGAACTGACATGCACACATATATCTGAATGTGCAGAATTTTTTGTTATATATCTATCAGTCGAATCATTTGTTGATGAAGTATCTTTTGATACTAGTGGTGACACTGTGCAATCCTGTTTAGAATTTGTTGAAAGCATTGTTTCACAATCAGGTCCTGCACTTTTTATCGAAGTGGAACTATATTCAAACTGCTCGTTCGTTTCACAATTTTGGTTCACACAATCTGACGATATATCTTGATCAATAACAAGGCTTTCTTCCTTTTCTTTCAATTCTTTGACGTTTGTTGAGTCTTCCACGTGGCAGAGCGCGGAATATTCAGATATGCTTTCGTTGTTGCACAATACATTTTTACTTTCCGTTAACAAAATTCTGTCGCTATCTAATTCACCTTCATTATTCGGTGTTTCGACTTTCAGCATGTGGTTGCTTGTTTTCAATTCTGACTCGATATTTTCTACATCTCCCTTTAATTCATTACTTAGGTCTCTGACAGTTTTCTGTATTCCTACTTCCAACGTTACGTTTTCAGATTTCACAATTTCAGCTGCGTTCTCATGTTTTTTTACTGGTACATTATTAACATGTATCTCTTGAACACTATCAGAAGCACTATCTGTCAGGGTAGAACTCAACTGTGACGCATTAGGTTCAACGATGTGTGATGTGCAAGGGTTCAATGATTCAAATGCACCTTCGTCAGAGCCAACGATCACTTCGATTGTGGCTTCATTATCAAACTCCAAAACTGCATCAGTTGACTCCAGAAGTTCTGCTGGTTCAACATTTATTGTTGCAGTTGAATGTGTATCGGTTGCAGTTGAATGTGTATCGATTGCAGTTGTGACATTACCAATCTCAACTTCTTCTACAATCGTAACAGCCTCGGTATTCACTACGTGCACATTTTGTTGTATAGTTTTCTCACTTTCCAATCTTGCAACTTCACCTGCTTGCCCATCTACTGCATGTTGCTCCATGATTATATAAGCAGTATCATTCAAGTTACTTTTCAAATCACAAGGATCCCTGTTAACAAAAAATAAGTTTATCAGTTTTGGAATTAGGGTGTATAGAAAATAGAACTATTAATAGCCTATGGATATTGGTTTACAAGAAGAATTTCATAATTGGGTATCAATCTCTCAAATACATGACATTTGTTTAATAATACTGATATTTTCAGAGATTGATACAAGTCTGCCAATTAAAATTTATTATAAGGATGTAATTTTAAGTTCAGTACAAAAGTGATTAGTAAAATAATTGATTTATCGAAAAAGCATGAAATTGAATAGCAAGACTTAACTTTTAAGCAAAATATATTCCAAAAACTCTACATATAAACTCGTAAAATACAATAAACTTGAGCACCACACACTAATAATCTAAATTACAGATGTCTTCAAAATAATATATTAATTTTATAATACTCTATACAAATGGTAACTTTATTTTATATTTTACACTTGGCCTACGCAAGAAAGAAGTTATAGAAATAACTATTGCCATTCTCACATGAAGCTTTTGGTGCTGTCAATTGCTGCGATCAACAGATTCAACTAATACGTAATAGATGCAATTACTTGGTAAAACATAACAACTGCAGAATGCACCAACCAATAAACAACGCTTGATATTTAGCAGCTACATATAAAAAATACGTACACTGATAAGGTATAACAAGAAATTCAAGGATAACAAGTACAAATCAAAGTATACAAATTCACAAAACTGAATCATGTTTGCTATGCATTGAAAATACAACATCCACAATATAACTGTATTAACTGATGATTTAACAGTTAAGAAATTAGTACGAAAGAAAATACATAAGTCACATAAAGTTGCTTACCAAACAGCAAAGTCAAATCCATACTGGACACGTATCAATAAATATATTTCGCAATGCAAACAAGTGAGATTTCCTACATCTCACGCATTTTGCATCGCATTTATCAAACTGTAGAGAAACTATGCGCGATGATAAGTCCTTTAACCAAAAGAGCTATCACGGGAAGTTGCCATGCACAATGTTTACAGTTTACACGAATGAACTATACTAAGCCACCCAACGCGACCATGATCCTACAGCGCGTCGCTGTTTTCTTAAAAACGAATTGCGCAAAATGTACTACGAAAAGCAATTCTCACAGATCGAAAAATTAAAAGCAACGTGCACTGTATTCTGTAATATTCATATGAAGATTTTTCTACGATACACGTAAATGTATTGTTGGAAAAAATAAAGAGACCGATGTTAGTCCGCCATTAACTTAGGCTAGATTTTCACGCGACTAATACCAACTCAATACGTACAGGCGTAAACCAAAGAAGCTGCAGACTCACCTCTGTTCAATGTTCGTATTCCTGATTTTCTAGCAGCAAAAAAGATTGTGCAACAATAATTAAGGAATTCACTTTATCCTTTAAAACATAATTTACTGTGCACAATTGAGACAAATATAAATAATCGTTACTTTCTAATATTGGAACAAGTTACGGATGAGGTGTCGTTCATTGAGAATCGACAGATATTTTCGCAGCAATGACACGAATAGACGTTCTTCTCGCTATTAAACTGTTTTATGATATTCAATTATCTTTTTATTCAATATATCGGTGTTGTACTTGTATTTACTAAGTTTTCCTTTTAATCGAGTTGAATCGCTACAACATAACATAACCACATAAGACAGTACAAGACTTCATTATTCGTTAGTTCCAACAGAAAGTTTTTCGAAATAGCCAATAATGTAGCTTCATACCATGTTGTTGTTTACAGCTACGACTTATGCTTGTGATCATTATGCTAAAATATTTTAACCAATTGCATTATTTTTTTACTTAATAGTCTAATAGACTCTTCTTCAATTGGTTAAATATATGTTAAACACTATTTCTAAATCAGACATAAAATATCTTAAGGCCCACCTAAATATTAACTACTTTATGGCATTTTTAATAATTTTACAATGAAGTATATGAATTCCACCTTGGACTATAAATTGAATTGAATTCTTATACAAAAGATAGTACCAGCTAATTAAAGAAATGCACTCTCTATCCTTTGCATGATTACTAATTACCACTACCTCTACCAAATACGTACCAGTCCGTCAGCGATGAAATTGCCCTCTATGAAATAACTGGAAAACGTTATGCATTTACTACACCTACTCCACTCACGATTTATATAGTAAAATAGAAGGGGTTAATAACATGAAAAAGAGGAATTAAATGTACGATTAAATGTAAAGAACGAAATTGTTTTCTAATACAAATTTGTAATATAACAGAATGTAGGATGCAAAAGTAACAAAATCATATGCGTGGGTACTATTGTTCTGACGGAATTGTTCTGCTCACGAATATTGCAATGCCGGTACGAATATTGCATGACAAACTATCGATATTCCATGGTACAGGGTTTCGTGCAATAAAATATAATACAAACAGTAGTACAGTAAACTCCCGTTAACTGAATGCTAGATAACTGAAGACCTTCCCCCATAGTTCGCGTCTCCCCTGCCTTGGGGCAGTCAGCTTGTTCCTACTACTATCGAGCTTATCGTTGTATAAACCAGTGCGAAAGGACTGCGTGATTGGAAACAACTAAAGACATTGAATTTTGATAAAGAACTTTCAAAGAGTGGGACAGATTTGTTACCGTTAACATTACTGTATTTGCAAGTACTCGCAACTAGTGAGACAGCACAGTATACATGAATTCGAATACCACTATTTATTAAATAAATTATGTACAAATTTTCGTATACAGGTAGAGCGTTACGTCTCATCACTGGAATATTAAACTATCACATAAATTAATAGGGCATTTAAAGTTGTCCTAATAAAATACGTTGATATCATAGGTCGTGGCTATTACTTATGAAACGTATTTACAGGTTTGCCACATCTGTAACTTTCAGTTACACTTTCACGAAGTTAAACATTAACGCAAATCTTTGTAAACTTTGATAGAAACTATGCACGAGGCTGTGAGTTCGGTTCTGTTATTCGTTAAAAATAAATATATTCAAAATTATTACAAGTTGCTTTTGAGTGCCTTCCTTTTTTTTTAAACTAACCACCTCCTATGGAAGTGAAATCCACAATTATAAAGATATCATCAGGATTATCACAGTCTGTGTATTTACAACTTAAATTCTAATATATTTCATCGTGTTATCTCAGCAATCGTTGTCACCTGCTCGTCTCAAATCATTTTCATCTCTCAAATACAAAACGAAAGTTTTCTTTTCCAGCTAAATCAAATATCGTAGAATATTCATTAAGTTAACAAACTAAGATAAATTGTTTGGGCCAACAAAGAAGAAGGTGTTCGAGTACAGTTGACCCATTTGACCGACACTTTTTTTTTCTCGTACTTGCTGTGGACGTTGCGAGCCTACCTCATTATTTCGGCTGAATGGTTTAATATTGTCCTGCGAAAACAACATTTGCTATTCAGATAACAGAAGCAAACTGTGTATTCTCGAAGTAAAGCTTATACGATAAATTTATACATGAAAAATCATCGAGCTTAACAGCATTACTCTCCATAAAACTTATTAGAAATTGAAAAACTGCTATCAACATAACTTTAATGATCTTGCATCTGAAATGGCCCCATAATTTTTCAAAGAATCATTAAATTACAATCGATAAGATAATAATGTATTCAAAATATCAGATCAAAACGAAATCAACTTTCTGGTCGTTTGCTATTTATCGAATACAAATTAAGAATAAACAGAAGTTCCATCCAATTGATCGTTCTGCAGCGATCAAGCTACAAACAACTGGTCAGTTGAAAGTAAGAAACTCGAGATTGCTTCGGCCATGTATTACAGCTACTGAATAAAGTTCTTCGACTATATACATTCTTTCTGGTAATTCTTCTCTTGTTTCTCTCTCACTATATCTCACTACCACTTTTCTTCATATACACGTTAATCATTAACTAATTTGTCTGAACAGTTTCACTCCGGAGTACCAAGAGCAAACAATTTCACATCGGAGCTAACGTTGTCCTAGTTCATCGAGACACACGCTTGAGATCCAAATATTAAAAAAAATATCTGTGATTTAAGTTTAAAAGTTTCTTCCAACCAGACATGCTAACATTGACGACGATTCATTTAAAGGGAGACGGTGTGTACAATACAGTCGAAACATTAGAACGGTCCGAAACGCATCCGAGATTTCTGCGAACGAATGAGACGTCTTCATTATTGGTGAACATGAGGTAAGAGGTCTACCGTGCAAATCCCAAGAAATCGGTTAGTCGATCGTTCCAGTCGTGCAGCCAGTGCGACGCGCCATGCGCGCTCTGTCTTTGCTTGCAAGGATTCACTTCCTTTTCCGGTGGCATGTATTCCTCGCCACGTATACAGAAGTAACTCTTGATGGGGCTTCGACACATGGGGCATCTGTCCAACTTGCCGAAACACGAAGCGCAGATGCAGGTGTGTCTGCAGGGCAGCAACGCTCTCGACAAAGGAAAATACTGACAAACTACGCAGAGCTGCTCGCCTGCTGAATTCCAAAGTGAACCTTCCGTATCTCCAACACCGGAAGCTACCAATGCACCTCTCGCATTGTTACCACTGTTGTTGCACGGTTCTGCGAGGGCGAGTGCAGGTCCCAAACCAGTGGACATGTCATCTTCGTAGCTAGTGGAATTACCGGTAGCCAGGTAGAGTTGCTGTAATTTTTAATATAAAATTAAATACATAAATTATGAATTTTATGTCAGAAATTGGTACTGTTAATCTATGAATACCGCATTAAGAGTATTTTGCATTTGAGTCAGGTCAAGTTATGGCATTTCAGCCCAGGCTTAACCTTGACACGCGAATGCAATACTTTTGATAACAAAAGCATCGGTTTTAACTGTAAAATATTTCTTAACACGTTCCGTGCCGAATGGGGTGTATACGCCCCACGGAAAGTAACAAAAAAAAGTCTGGCACAGAACGTGTTAAACTAATTCCTATGACTCATCTATGTCACCGAAAGAGATACCTTGATTAGCAGTACTTACCAATAGCGAGTTATAGAAAATACGAAAATTTGCATAGTTACAATTTTTCAAGGACCCACAAGTGACGTACTCACCTTGAGACAGGATAATTGGCCGTTCGCTTGTTTCAGATACTGTGCTAATATTGAAGTTGGCAATGTACAGACGCTATCCTTAATGTGAACAACATTCACCAGTGCCACCTAAAAAAACAGGCAAGATTATTATTTGTTATTAACAAATTCTTATCGTTCGTAGAGACTCGCTGCTCCGCTCTAGAGCGTTTAATTAACGTAATTAAAGTAATTCGAGTGCCATGCCATGATAAAATTTACCGTCTCGTCAGGATGTGGATCTCTGTTGTCTTTGCGCGTGAGAAAAATCACGAGAGGATAGCAGAGACGTGGCGGAGTACCAAGCTGCAATTCCGGAGCTGGAAGGGATAGCCTAAGCGTTTCCTCTCCGTGTGGTTGCTTACTGATGATTCGTAGTCATGGAAATATTATGTTAAAGAAAAGAACTAAATAATAAACCAAGGTAGACAGCAGGGGACATATATATTACGCGTATGAAAATTTCACGAAACGTTCTTGACATTTGAAACTTCAGCGTGATTATTTATTTTCATCCGAACAAACTAAATTACGCCAGACGACAATCGTTCGACGTGTTATTAAAGTTTTAAATGTTAATTTTATGTATGCTATTAACAATTTTACGTGTACCTCGCAGTTTCCTTATTTTCAGAATGAATAAACGGTGACTCGTAAGAAAAGAAGAGAATTAGAAGAGCATATTCGTAACGTAGAAAAAAAGGAAAGGTCGCAAAGAATCTTATGTAAAAGAAACATTTTTTAACGAGCGTCACGCCAATCAAAACGATACGTAAATTCGATAGGAAAGATACAAGAGGTAAGAGCTGATTTACTGTTTACAATCGTGAAGAGCGCAGTCTTATTTTTTGTTATTTTTACTATTTAAATAAGAAAGGATACGTTTGCGGCGGTGTCAGGTACTGCGCGTGTCCTTGAAGAAGTGTGCCATTCAGAGATGCGTCCCTCAGGGCATTCCATGGCCTCCATAATGCCAGATGCAATTCTCTTATGCTAACGCCCCAAATCGCTTGCAGTGAATATTCCACCTGACTGGATACCTCGCATTCGACTTCTGTAACAAAAATATTAAAAGTAAATTTTAAGCCTCCGAAGCAATTAGATTTAATTCTTTTTTTAACTGCACGTTCAAGTTCGTCGACTTACGAAATTTTGATAAAACCTGAGACAGCATTTTTTTCTCGGGAAAATGGAATTATTATGTCAAATTCATTTTCACATTTTTATTACACTTTTATGTAACGATTCAAGTCCAAGGACATGCAAGCAAAACTGTAACCGGCTCTGGAGACTTGTTACAAGAAAGACAAGACATATTATACACTTATATATATTATACAATACATATGCTGCTCTTGTAAAAATATAATAAGGAACGAATAGAGGGTTAAGTGTTGTTCGCGATCAAATCGAGGAATAGTATGATAATTTACAATTTCAAAAGCATTGAGTAGGAGACTCGTAGACTCCGCGCGTCTACTACCGGGTTGATGAATGCAATGCTACGACTATGGGGTAACACGAAACAAGATATTGTCCTTGGAGATATTATATGACATAAGCATCTTTTTCGATCGTCTGTATTCTTAAAGAGTGAACGCTGACAATTTCTGCGCAATTAATTACGTTCGTATAGATGGTACTGCGCGAATTCAATTATCGTAAACCGTTTACGTTACAATATCTTGCGTGTTAGTGGCCAATTTTATATTGCACTACGGACTGGCATTACAGTAAACATTTACGCGGGACCTTTCGATGTGAATTACATAAGAAATTGCATAATAAATGTATATTTCTATAAAGTAAATTTTGATTACACGATCATTACGAACTTTCAATGTCTCGTACCAACAGACGGTAAAACAGTGTTCTGCCAGTTGAGACATGCAAAGAGAATATAGCTACGGTACTTAACCTTTGACGCTCAATATTTAGCAAGAAAAATATCAATAGGAACCTTTAGCAAGAAATCTTCGTCATCGAGAATGTCTCATTCGAAAGTGAAAATTCCCAAAATCCCGTTAAACATTTCAAAAAGTCTTATCGACGTTAGGATATCAGACACCCTGCCGCCGTACAGCAAACAGTATCCAGAGCGAGCCAATAAAAGCCCATTGTCGAGGATCGAACTACAGGCAATCAATCACCCTTGAACAATTCCTCCCTCCCACGAACGATATGTGACGTATTTATGGCGACGTCGAAAACGTTCATTGTACGTGACGAGACGGGCGATCCGAATTGACGAAATAATTAGTGGTCCACGAAAATCGGTGAGAAAACGAGATCAACCGATGGTGCAGGAAAGCTGTGCCTGGTGTTAAATTTTATTTTTTGTAAAATAGCAAAACGATAAGATTTTTCAACGATATATTTTCTAATACGCAATCGTCCATTATTCTTTGGTATTTAACGGGATTTTACGATAGTGAATGAAGCAAAGCGTCGTAACATATATATATATATATATATATACACACACACATCTATATATACGTTTAATCGTTAGCGTATGTGTGTCATGAGTTTTACGAGACGAAATTAAAGCGCACAGAACGTTCGCGAACTTTATTGCAGCTTTTGAGTTACATAAGGTACGTCACGGGACCGCAAAGAATGATAATGATAGAATTATTGGTGGAAACGTCGATCCGTTGGCATTAAAAAGTTTTGATATAGAAGCGTCGTTGCTCCGCGTGTACTGCGTTTACCGTCGAGCGTTATTACTTTATTGATTTGTTATTATCAGATCGCGACTTGAGATTCTCAACAGCCTTCGAGCAGCGTCGTTTACTTTTTTTTTTGTAAATTGAATGGCAGTTTATCGCCGATCTTGACTATAAAATTTCGCCGATTCTTTGAAATATTTTTCGATTCAAAAATAACAAGTTGGAAGATAAAAACAGAAAACATTGGAGCAAGCAATTGTGCCTCGATGTATGGACCCGTGAACCACGTGGGTCCGCATATTGAGAATTTGCAGTATTAAAAAAAAAAGGATCAATATATATCGTCTTGAAACCGAAAGTACTCGTCATGAGAGACAAACTAGCGTTCAATTTATATCTTAAATTTGTTTACTTACATGAATATCAACAGAATTGATATGATAATTAGTTTGCGATTTTTATTAAACATTTGTTCTTCCAAAAAAAAAATAAAAAAACGTCACGTACATGTGCACTTTTTTTCGAGAATAAGTACACACGACACTCCTACGCAGTGTATGCGATAATATAAAAAAATTGAATTAAACAATCTGTCTGGCATTATAATTTCGTATATTAAAAATCGTCAAGTTTGTACAGTAGCTTATTTTTTAAATCATCTTGTCAATTCTCTCGTAAACACATGTACGACGACAGATTCGCTATGCAAAGCTTAGGTGACTATGTTAATATTAATTATGAAAGTCGATGTAAAAAAATTTCGCGTCTGTTAACCTCGCCCGAAATTTTTTTGCAAACAAATAGACTGAACGAAAATAACAAGAGCCTTGAAAAAAAAATCATGCATATACCAAGAATTTTCTGTGGTCACATCTCCAGATGGATATCGTCGAATCATTTTGTGAACGATCAATTGATATTCAGCATACGATCGATTGTCCTTCCTACTGGCCGTCGACGAATACACACGCGATGATTCTTATTAAAGATCGACTGATGCTGGTTAAGCAAGTGTTTTCGATCACGAGGCTCGAATCCAATTGTTATTTTTTTCACGTAATCAATAAACACACTCCATTCACATAATCGCCCGAGCATAGAATTCTTTTAGTTTTTAAAACGACAATATATCACACTGAATAACCGATACGAGCAAGCCCGGTGACTTGATCGAAGAAATTGACATTTTTCTTCATAATTCCATCAACCTGTCTCATAATGCTACACGACAGAGACAATTTTATTGCAAATATTGTTATTCGCTAGGTATTTACAAGCCATTATTAATAACATACTAAATGTCAGTCCGTACGAGCATTAAGAGTTTACGACCAAAGTAATATTTGTCTTACCAATGCTAATTAATTTTTTACATCTCTCTTAAATACTACAGTCTCCGCGATTTTTCGAGCATGAGGAAAAACAAGTGGAAGCTTACGGAACTCGTAGTTGACATTTTGTATATATGTAACTGGGTAAGAGACGCGAGGGAGTCAAAGTAAGTAACAATGCTCGGGAATAAAGCACTAAGGAGTCGTGCAAGGAGAGTCACGGCCTGACGGCTTCGCGATTTCAATACTTGACAGAGTATATAGCAACAGCCCCGATGGTGTGGTGGTCATTGTCCGGTGAAAGGCCGTCGCGTTATACCTCTCAGCGCGTGTATCGCGTTATAGAAGTCAGGCGCTCGAGGAGCCAGAGTCTCGAAAACGTAACGACCAGCCGCCGCAGCCAACCGACTGCCGATAATCAAATCTGCTTACATAAGAAAACCGCTGTTGCCGGCTTGACGCAACACCCGACCAGCCATAAAGCTGGTGAACGCAGCCAAAGGACTATAGCAATAGCCGGAGTATACAGTTCTCGTGCATTGTTCTCGTGGCCACTTAATCCTCATTGCTTCAACGATTCATTGACGGCGAATGCGAGACAACAGTGTCGTTTTCATAAGGACTGGGAAGGTGTCCATTTTTTTTCTTTAACATCAAGTCGTACGAATTATCGATACTTTTTGTGGCACACCGGTCGCCCAAAAAGTGATTAAAAAAAAACAATTACGTACCTCTCAAGACACAACGCAACGAAGGACAACTTTTTGTATCGTACTGTACCCAAGGTACAATGGCGTACACGCATATATCGAAGAAACGTCAGTTGCTCTTAAGCAACTTTGACAGTTTGTATTGTAACGTAACGGGGAGTTAAAGAAAAATTTAATTGGCTAAATTATTACTGCGCGACACTAGGATCTAACGTTAACGGTTAGAATCCGACGTTTCGGCATATTGCTTTTCCTTTTTCTTCGTGTCTCTGTATCCGGGGTTAATCATGTAATGTAACTCTTGGCCGATGGCAGCGCCACTTGCATAACGGTTAACAACGGAACGGATGTTTCTAACTTGTATTTCGTCACCATGGAAACAGACGCAACTCGGTGACTCTTAATTCGTTACATCGAACGAAAGTCTTCGTTACTTTCGTCTTTCCTTGTAAATACGACTGACGAGTAATTGCGCCCTTCCCGCTGTCGCCAGCTGATAATAAATTACGTAAATAATTTTCATTCAATAACCAGCCGACAACCACGTCAGTTGAATGACGTTAAAGTGACATAAATTACCGAAGCGTCCAATTGTTATCGTACGATTAAACGCATCCCTTACCCATGCATTGTTTTCTCACGTAATCGTAGGCAATGATTAAATTGCCGGTAATCGTATATACTAATTGGTACCACCGACGCGATAGCTATTAATTTTTTACAGTACCAATACGGAATCGTCAACATTCATTGAAGCTTAAGTTTATTATCGTATTTCCGTATTGATAAATCAAAACAGAAAACAATTTTTTTCCTCGTCACTTCGCTCCGCGAGTATCGTAAATCGCGTAAGACAATTTTCTCATACACCTGACAACAACCAAACGAACAATTTAGCCGTTCTAATATTTTTTTCCCACTAAGGCTAACCGACGTCCATTTAAAAAAATTTCTTAGTCACTGTTGCTCCGCCGTTATGACCCAATTATTATTACCGTATAATATTACATATAACAGCCAGGAGCGTATGGAGCCAATTAGTTTGAAAGCTGTGGGCCACTTAAAAGGTTACTCAATCCGCATCTTATAACATCCAAGGACACTTACGTGCCCTACCAGTTTTGGCCGTTGAACCGGATTCGGCTTGCATTGCCACGGAAGGCGCTGGTGCGTCCGCGGTAAGAAAATACGCTCTCGTGGCTCTCGAGCAAAGGCAAAGCAAACAAATAACTTTTTGAAATAGCGACTTAAAAAGAACTTCATTCGTCATGATAAAACTCACGCGAATCCGACATCGTAAAATGTATTCGTTCGATTTGTTCGTCACCGTAAATCAAATAAGTTCTAGGTGTATACCTTTCTAGGTTAACCAAGGTAAAACGCAGCTGTGCAGTCACTCGCCGAGACGTCTCGTTTCAGTGCATATGGCGTGCACCGATAATTCTCTCGTGGAATCGGCAAGTCGACCTTGACGCGTACGTCAAGGTAGTCACGTAGACATGGTGGTATTGTTACATATATATATCGACGGAAGAATCTTATGTTCTCACTGACATTTATCATGGCCTACTTGGTGGTACGTTACTTTCTCAGAAAGTTGTTCAAACTTTTTCCTTCTCCCCGACACTACCGACGGACCTGGCCACAACGTGGTAAAGTGCACTTACTCGCTTCGTATCGACCGTAAGTCGGTATCGATATATCGCTTAGGCCTTGGCGCGTCGATACGATGTCGAAATCGATAATCATGCAGACTTACAAAAGATTCCTGCCGGCTTTAACATAACTCCAATCCCACTACGCGACACCTTCGAGCATCTGTCGGACTTACGGAATTCGTAAGTTACAGACCCCTAAGCCGTTCTTGCCCTTGGTACAGCTGCACGTGATCCATGGCTGATCTTGTCACGAATTTCGTCATCCGTCTCCCTCGCTCTCCTTTACTTTGTCCCTCTTTGTCTTCTCGACTTCTTTGCCACTCACTGATTCTTCGTATTTGTTTTTTCTCTCTTTTCGGTTCCTTTTGCTTTCTGACGTCACTGCCTCCTTCTGGCCACCCCTCCCCACCCCCCCTTGGTACGCTACCGAAGTTTGATTAAATATTAACGTAAAGCTGGATCAAGCTCGTATTCCTCGACTACGTCGATACGCTACATGAAAATTACTGTAAATAAATTTCTCGACGCGTGACGTGCCCGTTCGTTTGGATGAAATTTTATTAGGAACGAAAAAGAGGAACCGCTGCAAAGGAAATTTACTCGATCGTTTCAGGGACACCGTGCGAAACTATACCGAGTCTTAACAATACCTACAGAGAACAAGTATAACGATCTTTAATTCCAAAACTTTTGATCTTTTCGTCTAAAATTATTCCTCAAAAATCTCAACAACCATCTTTCCGACGATCGTCGTTCGAACGCTTCGGAGAGCTATGAAAGTCACGTTATAAAGGAACGACGCCAATTTCACAATTCGCTTCACGCAGCAGACGCTCGCCATTGCGCGTATGTATAAAAGTCGATAAGCAAAACAACCTTGAAGCAGTATTGTGAACGAACAAGGATATGTATGTATATATGAAAGTTATGAAAACGTTTTAATATTGATCAAAGAGAGTGTCTGGCTCATCTTTTTTCTTCGGACGGATCATATAAACGAATGATCTCATGAACGGGAACAATGAAGCAGAAGGAAAAAAATATATATATCGACAAAAGCAATAGAATCCGTTCTACGGACAAGTAAATAGCAAAGACTAAGTCTGACGTAGGTCGTGACTGGTGAATTGCTATAGATATTAAGATCCGAAGGTGCGTAATACGTGATCTATGTATAAACGACAGAGTTGTCACTGGTTCGCATCGATTGGAGCAAATAAATAAATATATATATGTATATTAAGGTACGTCCACAGAATTGAAGATCAATTTCTTTCCGCCTCTTTCTCCATCCTTTCCTATGACACAACTGACGTCAAGGCGCCCACAGAACTGTCTAAAGTCACTTCGCCCGCACGCAGTTAAGGACGATGGATTCTCGGAAGAAAACTATTTATTTGATAATCGGCATCCTGCCGATACAGCGAACGCTTAATGCGTCTATAAATCTTATCAGTCCCCTTAGCCGATTTTACGCGATAGCGGTCAAGGAAAAATATAATATTTGAATTTTACAAAAATTTCTTTCTTCCCTATCGTTAAAACCTATCGAACGCGCCCGGCCATTCACTTTAGTACAGCCGTTGCGTAATTCGAATTGAAGTAATTCGAAGTAGCAAGTCGCGAAAAAAATTTCATGATTTTCGATTACGTAGGCTCGGCCAATATTTTTCTCTCTCAAGTCGCAACAGCTTCTCCTTTCTCTGAACGGATCCCTGTTAAGGCACCTGACAGACTCCAGATACACGTAGAAGTATACCGCGACGGGAACGATATTTCGGTTGATAAAAACAAAAATACGTGAAAAATTCGTAAACACCGATAACCGTTATCAATGCGAAAGTTTTCAAGCTAAGATTATCTTGTCCATGCGATCATGTAAATAAACAGATATTTTTCGATCCAACGCGCAACGTTCCAACTGTTTTCACCGGCCCTCTCGGAGATAAGATTAGACGCGACGCGCGATAAGGATAAGATTGCAAGAAGAGCCGTTTCTTTAAAAGAGAGAAAGACAAAAAAATCGAAGAAATAAAAGCATAGAAACAAATAAATATTTAGCTCATCAATTGATCGCGTGTTGCGGTAGTCCCCGTCGCGCTTCCTAGTAGCCCCCGCATATACATAGTATAGCTGTCACGAGCACGAATTGTACAGTTAGGCCGAGTACACAGCGGAGCCCGACGTCGTACGACAGTCCGCGCGCGTCTACGTCACAATTTTTGCATCGTGCAGATACAAAGGTAAACGTATGCGTGGGCCCCGGCGCACTAGGAAGACTTGTCCTATAAGTACGTAAGGAAAGAGCTAATCGACGAGGAGTCGTGCAGAGAGTCATCTCTTGGCTTTACGATTTCTCGCGCTTACATAACCCATAAAACTACAGTCGCTGTCAATAAACATAGTTCGTCGTTCTTCGCGACGAGCGCCGATGATTTACGGGCCGGACAGAAATTTCGTGGCTTCTCTTCGACTTCTGGGAGTTTCTTATGTAAACTGAAAGAACCTCCGGCAGACTCGATACGCGAAGAAGAAAAATAATTTTAGAGAATTAAAGCTTTCGTATGTTTTTTTCACCTACCACATACGTTACGTTGAGCATTAGGCAAAATTGCCGCGTGCCCAAAAAAAAATCGTGAAGAAAATGGCGATGGGAAACAATTTTTTTGTCGAATGCACAAACTTTTGCCGATTTTCATTTTTTTTGTAACTGAATTATTTTCCAGTCTCGTCGCTGTCGATGCGATTTTTAGGGTACGGCGCGCGCGTCACGGGAGTCGAAGTAGCAGAATATTTTTTTCCAGCGTAAACAGTCCGAGCAAAAAATTTTCTCGAACTAAAAGATTCCCCGAAAGCTATGAGAATTACATCGATCCCGACTGCATCATCTTAACGTTAATTTTCGTTTTATATTTTGTATGAAAATCATCCCAATATTCATATCAGCGCTGTCACTTAATATTGGACCATAGACAAATTCGATTTTGAAAATACGACGTCTGCGCGTCAAATGGCAAACCACGTGCTCGTAATGTTGACCCGATAGAAACCGAGAACGAAGCGTTGGTAAATATTTTCTTCGGTCTTCTTTTCACTTTTGCCTTTCTTTTTTCTTTTTTTTCCTTCTCTTTTTACCTAAAGAGAGAGAAACTTCGTGTATAACCTGTAGCTATCGCTTAGCACGTGTGATTTAAGGACGCGGTGACGTAACGAATCGATTCGACGACTGTCGAGCTGAGAAGCAGCGTTCGTTTGCTCCTCGATATTGCTATGTTACCGAGTTCAACGTGAGGACCAAAAAAAAACCGGTACTGCACGGAAATTATAATTTTTTAAAAACTTTATTCAAATTACGACAAGCAAGTGTTAACTCGACAGACGTACGCGAAGATGCTGTAACCGCACGTAATGAAAGGATAATTATTGAATAAAGTAGAGGTGAGGTCAGAGTTAGTTTAAAAAAAGCCTACATTAGCATACCCTGGCAATTAATCATTATTCGCGCACGGTAACGTCGGTCAAAACAAAATTGTAAAACTGATTCCTATGCGATTTAAAAGTATTTCAATTAAATTTCCGTCCCAATGAAAATTTCTGTAATTTCAATTTCAGCTCTAACACTTATTATGCAACTTGGGTCTCTCGTGGAGACGCATACGTCAGAATCGGTAAGTGAACGTTACGTTCACAGTGCGTGTCATTATTATTATTATAAGGGGGGAGGGGGGATGGATAAATCTAAAGAAACACAAATTGCTATTTGAATTAGATTTTTAATTATCAATCGATATTTCAAAAATCGATCGAAAATTCGTCAAAGTCAATACAGCTAAATCGGACAATACGTCATATATGTCAATGCTACAATAGATGCGCATAAAATGTTTATTACAAAGAATAATTGTTGAACCTAGAACGCCATAGTACCGTGACGTCATAGATTTCAAGTATACCCAAAAATTTGTATGTTTCCCCGAACTCACGGGAATCACGTGAATTTCAGGTAAAACTTGATTCGTACGAATTTTTTATTCCATCTCTCCGATATAACGCACAACTTTCCTTTTTAGCCCGTAAGCCAAGGAAAAAATAAAAATAAAAAACCACGCGTAATCTATTCACGAGAAAAATATATTTTCGAGGTAAAATCTTCCTTACGAAGAGGAACGTGCACAGTCGCATATTATTCTACATAAAATACATTGCAAGCTCGAGAATTACCTTGGTCACGTCTCTCGCAGCGAACACACGAGTAGCGATGAAATAATTCAATTGCAAATAAATAACGTCGAATAATTTAAAAATTTCAATTTCAACCCACAAACCCTAATGCAACGTGCTTCCCAATAAGATCGCGTCCGAAAGTTCCTGAAGCAACGCGATGTAAATTTCTGATGAAATCGCGAGTAAAAAAAAACAGAAATCGACATACAAAAAAAAAATGCATGAAAAGAAACCTAACCAAAAAATTCGATAAATCGATTCGGGGCGAATCAAGAATTTTCAGCGTACAAGAAACAGACTTTCCGGTTGAGGTAAACAAAAATTCTTACGCAAACATCGGGATTTCGGCAGAACGAGGAATTTGGGACGCGATTATATCGTGACTCCTAAGAACTCCTCTTGTTTTAACGATCCGAAGAGTTAGAAGGGTACCTTGCGAAAGAAATGCTCGCGAAACGCGGAGAAAGTATGTTCACGGGATATACCGAGTGGGCCAAACTATCAGGAGGAGCGACAGAGCGCGGACTGGCTGGATAGTGCGCATATAGAGCGAGTCCGTCTCGTGCAGGTCTGTTCTTGTCGCGAACGTCGAGAAGAGGAAAAAGAATAAGGCGTCCCTTGTTAATTAACTTGCCGAAAGTCAAAGCGACGAGCGAGTATCGTCAAATTATCGTTCCCGATACAAATGGCTCGATTGCTTATTCATAAACCGCGAGTGTATCCCGCCTATATAAATTATACATCGGTTCGGAAGCACGAGACTTTGGATACAAGAGGTAGGATAATATTCAATTAGCATGTAACGACCGACACGCGAGTGCATTTGAGTCATCAAACGTTCACGTTTCGAAGAAATAAAATTATTGCACAATGACTAAAGAGCGCTTGTAATTATTCAACAGCGGGCAGCTAAATCATACTGTATGGGAAAATGAAGAAAAATTGAATTGAAAATGTAGCAAATTGAAATTGAGTAGATGTAAAAACAATTTTTTTCGTAGGATTCGTAGCATCGTAGGATTCGGCAAAAATTATAATCACTGTTCAATTTCTCGTGCCCACTACGTTAGATTGCTGTTATCACTGCGCTTCGAAACGCGTATGATCGAGTCACGTGATTAAATAAAGGTTTGAACGTTTGAACGCCGTAAGGTGGTTTCTGAAGATAAGCGTACCCAGTGCTGATAAGCCATGTGCTTTTTTTCGGTAATTACTAATTTCAAAGTATCGACAGCTAATCTTCGAACTGGACATGCGGATTATATGAATTTTGCGAAAAACAGAGTTTACGCGAATGCCAAAAATTTTGAAATCCTAAAAGAACCGAATAAGATAATTTTCGTGTCCGGAGATAAAAGGTAAAAAATTGCAAAAAAAAAAGCTACGTGGATCAAGTATTCGAAATTCGCGTGCAGGTCGTACTGGCTATGACGCACCTGACTCGCTTATCAGTACGCGATTGTAACCTGACGCGTATCTTGCGCGAACGAAAATCTTGTTATAAAAAAAAAACATCGGTAATATTACAGTTTTGTTTTTGAATCGTCCGACTAAGCCCGTACCTATAATTATACGTAGGCGTAAGAGAGACCACGTGTTACCAAGAATGGGATTAAGTAATTTTATTCCCTCGTAGTTAAAATAATGCGCAAACTCGATTACGACGGCATGAGTCACGGGCTGGCTGAATACATAAAGGAGAGCGAGAGAGAAGCAAAGAGGGCAAGAGAAAAGTCGTACAGTAGAATTTGACGCGAGTCTCCTTATGCCCGATACCCATCACCTTTATGTGCATACGTAACGAGCGACCAGCATAATGACTGCCGAATGACTTATAACAGCGATACAGGCGTAACTTGTGTAACGCCGATTACGAAAAAGGAGACGCTCGCGTAATTCCCGCGTAACGATTATGGACAGAGGGATAAAGAAAAAAAAAAAATCTATCAGCCAAAAACCCCGTGGAATCAGCGACCGTCGGATTTATTGATAAAACAATATCAACTGATTAAACGTTAAACTATTTTTTTAAACATAGTTTTCACTCTGACGTGCGATTTCCGCGAAAAACAGCTGACACTTCGTATCTCATGCCGAATGTATACAGAATTCAAATCGCCCGCCTTGCGTATCGGCTAACGCCGGATGACTGGGAGATATGAATTATTGAAATAATGATAACGGGTAAATAAAATTTGACACTTGTCAAAATACAGGGCTGAGACTGTAGCCTGGGCCAATTCAAGAGGGGCCAGTACCAGACGGTTAACTCCCGTGGGATTGGCCCCTGTAGAAACTGGATGAAATTAATACTGCAAACGTATGGTAACTCAGGACTTTTAAAATTTTTCGTTTTGGCACAGTCCAGTAATAAGTGTATTCCTTCGAGATCCGACTCTGCCAAATGTGTTGGCAAGTGAAACGTATATGAAATAACGACGCCCTGACTAATTGGTATGCCTGCAGCGATTGCAGCTGAGATTACGCAAGGCATTGTCACCTTGACCGGCAACCGGCCAGGTCAACAGTACAGTGGGTATTTCAATTTGACATTAGAGATTAATTTCACGAGTGCCCTTGTATGCTCGACCGTCTATGTTGCTGGAGGAATTACCGAAATACGAAGAAATATCGGGTTACGTGAATAGATTTTCGTATAAATTTTTCCGCCCTCCAAATTTTATAACCCATCGGGTCCTAACGCTGGACGACCTCTCTCGAAATTCCATTAGACAGACGTAAAACGAATTCATGGCCAGCCGACGAAATGATTATCAAGAAGCATCAAGGATGCCGCAATGCCAGTTATTTTCGAGGTGTTTTTTTTTATAGCGTTATGTGCTTAAAATTTAACACCGTCGACACTAAATCAGCGTTAATTATTCAACGTGAGATGCGTACATACGTGAACAAGGATCAAATATATATATATATATATCGTAATATAATTTTACAAAATTTCAAAAACGTACCCGAAATTGCATTTTTCACGGATTAGAGGTATTTCGAGGAACCCACGTGTCTGTCTGTTATCAGCACGACGATTGAGCATATAGCTGAAAGCCGAGGCTTATCAGTTGCGTTTACGAATTTTCAAAGACTGCCGTAGTGAATTGACCCAAGTTTGTAATTAAAAAAATTTTTTTTCCCTATATAAGATCGATTGGTAACAGTGACTTGAAAACAAAAAAACTTACCCGCGTAGGTGCTCTTGAAGCTCTCGTGAAGTTTGAAGGTGAACGGTATGTGGACCTTCATCATTTTCATTTGGGGAATTCGAGGGGAATGCGTCATGACGCCGCCATTTCCGCCGAACATCAGATCATCGCCGTGCAGCCGAAGTACCATCATGTTCCTGCACCAACGAAAAGTACTTTTACAGCAATTACTGAGCTCATCTCAATAACATAAAGTGGGTTGGCTTTGTAAAGTGTCAAGTGAAATTTTGCTTTGACGTAGTCGGTTGCAACATTATTTTACGCAAATACATTTTCCTTGATCAACATATCAATATCACTACAAGTTTTTATTGCGTATACGTAAAAAAACGAATCTTAAGTCGAATGTAAAAAGAAACGATATTTGAAAAAAAAATTTATAACTTGAGCACAGAGTAAATTAAAAGATATATGGTGCACGTGCGAATAATTTTATGAAAATCGATATTTGTATACAGGGTGTTCCACTTTAACTGTTACACGGAAATACCTTGAAAACAAGTTTTAAAGAAAATGAAAAAAAGATTAATGAAATTATCATGAGTCCTAGGTTCAGTTTCAGGTTATCGTTCAATTTCTTTTTTGATAATTAAAGTAATTAAGACAAGATCGGTCGCTGACCCAGCCGATTGAGGCAAAATAAACACGTAAAGTGGTTACTTCAATTATCGTTACGCATTTCTCTCGGTATTAAGTGTTCAAAGTTCCCGCCGTATTCTCTGCACACGTTAGTCTATAATTAGCGATTTAGTTTGTTTCTCATGATTTCTCCATCCTAAATATCATTATTGAATAAAAATAATCAATTTCAAATATACTGTTTGAGAAACAGCCTCCAACGACCAGATTGAATTTGATGGACAGTAGAACTAGGAAAGGTTGTCGTGCGGTGACGCAACAAATACTTAGAAAAGACTACGGAGTCTCGAACAAAAAATTCAATCGGACCGTCCGTTAGCATCCTCGAAATTTGAAAGTTTGAAAAATTTTTCTTAAAAAACTTGTCTTCGAAATATTGCGACGTAAAAGTTAAAATAGGACACCCTGTATATACACAAATATATATGTGTCCGAAATATATATTATATATATATTTTACCGTTATATAACTGCTTCTTTGTTAAAGCGGTTAAACAAGAAAAAACACTAAGCATGTCAGCCATACGGGTTTTCAATCTCAGCAATGCGAACTAGGAGAACGTAAGTTATTATCGCCAAGATTTTCGAAATTTTTATTAAACTCCGAAAAATTTAATTAAATAATCACGATATGGAACGGAGGACGTCAAAAGTTTATAGTTTCAATTCTTTCCGAAAAGCATCTCAACCGTTCACTTATAGCTGAAGCAGCTTCACATGGCATTATTCCAGAATCTACTTGTCACATCTTTTTTAAGCCATAATCATTACAATTGTCTTCGCACGTTTTTATTTTTATCCCAACGAAAGATAAACATTCCGATGCCATCGTCAACATTCAAGAGAAAAATCTATCGAGATACTCTACTGTTTTTAAAAAAATCAAGTGTCATCTTACGTACTAGTCATCCTAACAAAAACCACGTTGAAATACATTCATTGACTTACGAGTTGCATTTTGTATATTAATTCAGCAAAACAGACTCATTTTTCGGTCGGATGAAAAACGCACACTGTGACAGACGTGGAATCATTTTTTATAATTTTGAATAATCTTTGGATCGTGCCAAGAGGAAATGCTCGTAACGATCAATTACTGTCATGCATGTTTTAATGCCGCACGTGATAAATAATACAAGAAACAAAATACGTCACATGTCAGTTTAGGTCACATTTGAAAAATATCAACATAAAAATTTGTTTTTACGAATCCATCTCCAGTAGCATTATTGCGCGTTATTCGAGTTAAAAAGTTTTAGTTTCTAAAGGTGTTAAAATTTTTATGAAAATTTTGGTCAACAACTACAGGCGTGTAATAAGAAACAGTCGATCGTACTCAACGAAGAAGAATGCTAACAATGAAATGACGTTAACAGTGCGCAGCGTTTAGCTATTTGTGCAAATAGTGATATACATATCAGTGAAGTCTGTTTACCGTCATCAACCGTTCTTTGCACGTGACTGAAAAATATCTTTGCTAATATTCGTCTCAATAGCATATGAAATGTCTTTCTCTGCCTCTGTCTTTAAATTGACTGAAAAATATATTTGCTGAAATTCGTCTCAATAGCATATGAAATGTCTTTCTCTGCCTCTGTCTTTACATTGACTGAAAAATATATTTGCTGAAATTCGTCTCAATAACATATGAAATTTCCTTCTCTGCCATTGGGTGCGCCGATAAGTTCATGAAAATCGCAAGCACTGGAACTAGAACGTGATTCCTTAGGAAGGTTAGAGTAGTTATTTTTAGAATATTATTTCAAACAGGGACCAATGAGTTTGGGCGCGTATGTTGATGAGAGAATAATGAGCAAAAAGAAATTGTCAAGAATATAAGCTATGGAATACATTTGCATGTATGAGACTTCCGATACAGCAGATTCAGAGATATTTATCGATTCCATTGTTCAGCTTTATCAAAAATTCAAAGGAGTATCTTTTTCGCGAATTCGTTGAATTTATTTAACTCTTCAAATATCGAAACATTAAAAAAAAGCGAACGTAGTTTCTTGAAAGGTGGAAAACAAGATAATAAAGCGCATATCAATAACAGAAAAGGACATGGGTGTCTGTCTAGTTTACAGTTTGTCAAATAAAAAATTTTAAGAATTCCAATATTATTGGTGAATATTGACTAGACTTTCGGCTACGGCAGATTAGCTAATATTGCAGTGATAAGCAGATTCTGATACGGTTAATCAATCATTGCCTCTTTATTGTAACTTGAAAATGTCAAAAATATAATTAAGCATCTCATACATACCTCATGATAAATAAGACAACTCCGCAGAAACATATCAACACTGCAAGAACAGAGAAAATGTTCGACAACTCAGCCACGGATACTAGCATCGCTGTCATCTTTCCTCACTGCGTGAAATCTGCACTAACCCCACTTTAAGGTGGAAAACACAAAGTTTTTAATCGGTGATAAAGGGCGATACACAAATACGACACAGCGCCTCGGACAAATCCTCGGCTTCCCCAAAGAAGCATTAATATAACGTAAACACTCCCTATGGATCAATTTCCTTAAAGATTATATTAAAGAACATCCTTGATGGTATACACAACACACACCGCACAGAATCTGCTCTACTATCACTTTGGGATTCTCTTAATTCGATTTCCTTGCAAATATCAAAACTAACAGATTCCGTCTTGTCAGACAAATTTTCAGGGACGTATCTGAGTGTAAGGGTGCACTTCACAGTCGCGTGGTAACCATGTTTATGCAACAGGCATCTCAATGTTTACCAGTCCTCGATAAAGTTTTTCTTCTTCACAGCCCAAGTACTTATGGAACGATATGGGATCGGCGATAAAACTGGTAGCATTAAGAAAAATCTTGAAGGTTTTGTAAATTTTTTGCAAACGTATGTTTCGGTAGTCCCACCACTTTTCTTCTTTGACACTTCTTTAAATTCTCGAAAGTAGGTGTCCCTCGTGGATGCGTCACGTCGATGCGTCAATCGATCCACGTGAAAAATAAAGATAAAGAGAGAATCGAAGAACGAGAGCAAAGCCCAAGTACAGTCCTGACCTTTTTTCTACTGCCTACGTACCGTTGTCGATTCGTCTTTCACTGTTCAGTATATAATCCGCACCACTGTGTACCCGCCGTGACTTTCCATCGCGTGCTACGTGCGCCTTGAGACTGTCCCATGCGTGAACCACACGATCGACTTATACGAGGAAAGAGAAGGATGGATTGATAGATTGAAGATAGGAGAAGTAGAGAGGTAGAAGGAGATACAACTCCTACCTATGCATCTCTGTGCCTTCGGGTTACCTCTCCTCTGCGCGCTAATAATGCGTAGAGGATGGTGGGGAAAGCGACAGAGACAGAGTTAGGACTACAAAGAGATTAAAAGAGAGAGATAGAGAGAGAGAGAGCAGTAGAATAGATGGCGTGAGACCGAAGAGCAGCGTTGTGACAGCGAGACAGAATATTAGGTACAACTAATTTAATGTCTGTGAGTAGAACGTGTTAGACGGCACCATATTACCATAATTAGCATCAATTTAGTCTCCGTGATTCATCATGAAACGAAATTGGGACGTTGTGAAGGTCCATTCTCTTCTTCGTTCCGAATTAATTTCATTGGAGAGAATGTCGAGAAGGTTCTTTTAACGTACAGGGTTTCGAATAGCTGTTTTCATTCAAGGTTGGCAGCCATGTTGCACTGTACCCGGAAACTTCACTGGTATAAATGATCTAGCTTTATTTATTCGTAAATCACTGTATGTATTTAGCGTGCAATTTATTTGATCATTGGCATTACCATGTGTGTCTCTGCTCCCGAACCTTATGTGCGTCCAGGGAATCAATGTTTCTGAGAAGTTCGATTCGCCACGTAATAACACAACGAAATATTGTAACACGTTACATAGTACGATAACGTGTTTATGTCGTTCTAGATCTTGTGATCGTAGCTTTCTTTTCTTTATGCAGTATGCATCATTTCAAATTTCAGGAGTTAACTTGACACTTTCCCGGTGGACAGAATAATGCTGACAGACACGATTGGCTTGAACAGCTGATGAAACGACGCGACACTAGCGACATCTAGGCGAACGACTCGCTGGAAACAAATAATTCACAAACACACCGCACGGTTTTCGAACAACACATATTACTTATCAGTATAATTTAAAGGTACTCATTGATGATTAACCAAGAGATTATTAAACTCGTAACTTTCAGCGTCATTGCATTTCTTTACATATCTTGGAAATTGCAGATATATGAAAAGAGGATAATGTCCAACAAAATAATCAGCGTGAACTTTGAGGTTTACGGACGAGTCCAAGGTAAGTTATCTATGTTTATTACACTTGATTACTACTCTGATAAGAAATTGAATCATTATTTTAATTTTTACAGGAGTTTTCTTTAGAAAGGTGAGTAAAACTGGTACGCTCGATCGTCCACGTTCTAACTGTAAATGGGTTAACTGTACATCGTAAATCTGTAAGCGTAAAATTGTACCGACACATACATGGTGTCTGAATAGTTTCATACAGAAAGGAATACGGAGTTTATTTTTGTGAACAAAGAACTGTATACGAGTGTCTGCGTGCTACAAAAAATTGCGTACAGTTTTTGTAGATAATGATTTAATTCTATTGTAGACTGGTACACTAATTTCTGCCGACTGAGTTCCGCTGTACAGTTGGTCGTATGCTTGAAGCGTTGCTTGTGGAATTATTCATCGACGACGTATAATTCGTGATGTACAGTCATACGTCTACGTAAAGTTCTTGGATGTCTTGGTTGGCCCATATGCAGGATATGTTTCAAAAAAATTCGCATACAGTTCTACGAGTATGGTTATGTCTCACATGCCTGCAGATAAACAGAGACATAATGATATCCGTCATACCCGCAGTGAATTTTGAAACGTGTCCATAGCTGCCGTGTGTAGGATTCAAATTCGTTCAAGCATAATATCTTGTAATGGCTGGACAGCTGCTCTATTAGATAATTTCGGAGAACTACAGTTATACGTGTAATCCATGATATCATTGAAGTCTTGTTTATACGATAAATGTTTTTCATGTTTTTTAGCTTCCTTATACGACCGTTAAGTTTCGCACTATTCACTTGAAATGCGATTTGCAGATTTCTCTACTATTAGAGCCTCGAACCCCATTTCCCACGGAACTTGTACCTAGTTTAGTTTAAACCAATGAAGCAGCCAAGTAAACCAGAAAGTCGCTTGCAATGTGCATGAAATGAAGCATAGAGTTAGAGCTTTAGAGAGCGATCGCCAGATGGCGTTGGTGTGTTCTTATCGATTGATATCACGATAGTAGATTCCTACAAGGCTTATGGACAGAGAACATAATTTTTTTATAATGAAAAATAATGTTGTACCTTAGAAACCTGCTGAAATTTGATCAGAGTGTATGTAAAAAGTATAATTGCATAATAGATATAACATATTACTTCATCATACATATTTATGTTATACAGTATACGAAAAAACGAAGTGAAGAGTTGGGCCTGAAGGGATGGTGCATGAATACTGAAATTGGAACCGTCGTCGGCCACATTGAAGGAGAAAAATCAAAAATCGAAGAAATGTATGTTTACCGATTGAAAATATCTTTGAGACATTTTGAATATCTTTTAAGTGATACAGTAGCCCTCTAGAGTCACGTTTAAAAGATCGTCTGCATTTTGTACATTTATTTAAACAGATTTTTAATCGCAGAAAAGAATCGTCTTTAATATAAAATTTAAGCTTCACACGTCATTCTGTTTACATTTAACAATACTAATTTTCAAAACGCCATACCTTTCAACAATATATCTAAGGCTGTTTCTTTTTTCATTGTAGGAAACATTGGCTCCAATATAAAGGTAGTCCACAATCAATGATTGATAAAGTCGTATTTCGCGACGAGCAAGAACTATCCCAGCCAACATTTTCGGATTTTAAAATCCGCCGGTAAATAATTTAAATTGTACAATTAGTATTTATTTTTGTATCTTTATCACAATAAAGACAGTTTACAATCAACCCACAATTAATCTAATAAATTATTATTAACAAAAGAAAAAAGTACGCAAGTCACAATGTAATGGTTAACTATAACAAAGTGCAAGTCCATTTGTCACAGGTTCGTATTCATTAAATCAAGTGTGGATGTTGCCAGTTAACGTGTACATGTCACTACCACTACTACCAGTTCCCAGCAAGATTTGATCACTTCGCTCACTGTTGGCTGAGCGTTCGCTCAGTGCTGTTCACTATTATTCACTGCTGTTCAACGCTAAAGTGCATTCCGTTAAATGTCCCAAGGACAAACGTAAGAATCTTCCTGGATGATTTATACCGACCGAAACGAGAGAGCTTTAAATAAAGGAATAAAATATTACTGTGAATGGAGTGAGTTGGTATACAGAGATCTACTACATTAAATAACAGTGTGAGACGGTCGAGAATTTCTTCAGTGTCTCATTGCGAAATAAACGAATCAAAATGACAATTGGTGAAAGCGAACGACAGTGTGGATATGTAGTTAATATTTGACAATACAAAATTGAGGAATAATAAATTAATAAATATATTTAAAAATAAGGATATGCGTGTGAAACGTTTTAATAGTACTGAATAAATTTTTGTTTACATTCCAATTGACACCTGTCAATTTAAACAAAATCTCGCAGTAAGAATGCCATCGGGTATCAAATACTTTAAAGGCTTTTTCAAGCATACTTGGCATCTGCAACAGGTGAGCCACATGGTATTTACATAACGATTAGATTTCCAAGGTCTACAGGCAAAAGCAAAATATGTTAAATTTTTCATTGAATATGAAAGCCTTTATTGATACTCAAAGTGCAATAATTAGTAAATCCTTAATTTTTATTACTGGAAGTAGTGTATATACAAAAATTGGAAAGTCGATTGCATGAACTTTTTTTTTAACGTTTAGTGCAAATCTATTGCAATCCGTTGCTTTTTACGTAACGGTGCTCAGGAAGGTATATATATATACGTTAATGACAAACACATTTTGAAATGCATATCCATGACGGTTGCTCATCATGGAATAACAGTGATAATAAAATAATAATTTTTTCTTCAATTAATAACTGTACGATCTACTATTAACGCAAGAATTGTCGGTATTGTAGATATTTTTTATTTGTATCTAGCAGTGAACAGAACCAATTCTAATAGTAGGGATACGTTTCGTGTGAGTTGATAGTGTTTGACGCGCTGTTGAATTTTCGAAAAAGTGAAGGAAAAAATGTAAAATTTATTTTCGACGTTGGCTATTCATTTTTGAACGTAATAAAAATTAATATTTCAACTTTCTATCTTTCCTTTCGTAGAATGTCCAACTGATACGTGACCATGTGATACATCCGGCAGTTCAATATTATAAATTATACATGATCAATGTATGCAGTGGGTCTTTCGTATAGAGAGAGAGTCCATATGCAAATAAAATAAATATGATAATAAAACAAGATGATAATATTGAAAGTTCACACAGGGTATTTTAATAATTTTTTTTCTCATAGCAATCGATAAAATAAATGCATATCGTTTAATGTAATACAAAGAGTTGTCAACTTCTCTGTGAATCGATTTAAAGTGATTTTAATTAAAATCTAGTATCTCTTTAACATATTGTATATTGTATTCTTGAAGAAAATTTCTTTAAGTTTTGTCGTCCATTTAGCATCGTCAGCTCGGTCTAGAGTCTCAAAACTTGTCAGACTATGACATTTAACCAATGATGACAGGACGCATTCCTAGGAGTGTACCTATCATCACAAATAAGTTTCACCCAATTACGTAAGGTAAAATACCACCTAAACCACGTGACGCCAGCTGTTGAAAGTGGCCTGGCAACTTGATAAAAAAAAAGAGAAATTGTTTGAACGCCTAACGATAATTACATCTGTGCAAAACTTTCGCCAAAATTTTTTTCACTAGAGAGGGTAACTTCCAGCTACGTTAATTTTTTTAATTTTCTGATTAGATAAATCAAAGTAAAATTTTGACTAATTTCGAAAGAAAAATGTTCATTATTATAAAGATATTAATTTATTAGAATCGCTATGCCGTTCCATTTATGTATATAGAGGGTGCAACATGAACGAAATTGACGGTAGTGATAGGTACTTGTGAAAAAATATTAAAAATGGGTATATTTTATAAGGAGACAATGTGCAAAAATAAGGTTAATTTTGATTTTCAAAAAAAGAATTTCACGAGTTTAGCGACTTAATGGTAATGCAGAAATTAAAGCGATAGCCAGGAGTCAAGCTTTTATGAACGAGATCAAAGGTCAGATTTGATAATGTTTGATAATGCGCCCTCTCGTGCTTGACTAGTCAGTCTTCTATTAAACACTGGATAGTTCACTTCTCGTTGCGTATTATGCGTGAGACGCATCGCGACGTCAAGATTCTCGAGTGAGAGACTTTCTCTCCTTTCCCCGTTTCTTCAAGCAACTCCTCTCTCTCTTTTTCTTTAAAAATTTTGTTGTACAAGTTCGTACGCCTATACAGGTATACTCGTGAACGTATTTTTAAATACGTAAAATTAGATTTGCAGTACAAAATAAAATAAATATATGTACACATGTAAAGTAGAGCGAGTTTTGTGTTCTGAAAAAAAAAGATAAAAAGAAAAAGGTCTGCGCGGTTAATCAAGATAGAGATTAATTAATTAAATCGTAATCACAATGCATCGTGATACTAATAATCAACATGGGTGCAAGCTTAATAAAGTAAGTTGCTATATAAAAGAATAAAAATTTGACAAATAAGTGATAACTTGAATTATTTTGCAATTATATTAATTACGCTTATAAAAGACAGAATGTTTTAGATAGAAATAATATTTAGCGACAGCGTATTTTAATTATTGACATTGAATAGTTCTCAAGCTGGTATCTTGTATAAGGAAATATTCATTATAAAATTTTCAATGGTCAAGGTTATATTCATGTAAGAGTACAATAGCGTCCAGTCAACATTTATGTTATCGGAATTGTCTCATTTATGCCAACTAGATAATAAATAAGGAAATAGAGAATACGAAAAAAATGTAAGCAGATCTAAAAAGGGTTATCTAGTTTCTGACGTGGGTAATTTCTTTCTTGCATCTTGTATTCAAGAGAAAATATGAAAATGGTATTTCCCAGTTTATCGATCAACGTTCAAAGATATTTTTTTTCATTACCTTCCAAAAATTCTTTCATTTTTTCAAAAGTATCTTACAGTGTGAATTAATTAATATGATCAATAACAGATGGTGTCCAATACAATAGTTGCACCGTCCTGCAATTCCTTATGGGATCATCTGTCTCTTGATCAAGTCGCTGGCATGATGGGCTCAATATACGAGGGTGGTCCTGAACCGGAACAAGATTATTTTCCAAAGAAAAATCGAATTCCATCGTTACACGTAATCCTCATCCTCCTCCTTAAATCAATCTTCGATTAAAATTTATGCATTACGTTTAATCGTACGATAATTTCCATATAATGAAACAAATACAATTTTTATCTCTCTGTCCTGAGAACGATAAGAACCAAAGAACAGTGAAAATGCATTAAATTTCGAAGAAACTGTTTCTTTCAACTACTAACAATCGTTCCTAATGCTGTATCTAACGTGTCTTCTAAGTTATTCAAAACAATCGTGACGACGCTCAAGTCGAGACACCACATAGCTTATCGACTGACAATGGATTCTTTTAACTCGAAACCAGACACGATATTTGCTCGATTAAAGTAACACGTGCGACCAGAAACTAATACAGTATGAATCGAATAATAATAGAAACAATATCACAATCTCTATACAAAATTACGTTACATCCATTAATCGCAGATTAATTAAAACAGAACTAGGCAATTGGCACAGTTAAAAGAAGCATTTAGATATTCGTTGAAACGTATGTCCAAAAATTTTCAAAAAGTTTACTGCATATCGCTTGCTTTAACGAAATCGATGAATGTAGAAATGATATAATTTATAAGTGATTCTGTTCAGGAAGTTACATAATAAATTTTATAATTAAACTAGAATTCACTTTAGGTTTTTCTACGATTAATATTTAAACTAATATTTCAATCCGTATATTAAGTATGTATTCTATGTGTGTTCCATTTGCAGATGGATAATCCAACGTTCGAGAACGTCAACAAAGCCGAAGGCCGTTGTGCGGCCGGGACGGAACTGTCGGAGGTGAAAGTCGGCATGTCTACAGGGACGTCGACGGCAGCTACATCCACGCCTGTATTGTCACGAAGTATACCTTGTGGAAATGGCGGCTGCAAGGCCACCAGGAGTCACGGAGAAGCACGACCAGAAAGTCCCTGGCATTTACTAAAAACGATCTTCCTCGTCTCTGTAATTGTCGCTTTGGTTATATGGGTGATTGTCTATACGTTACTGGCCCAGTACCGGATCTTGTAACAGAAGTGCCCTGCATAATACTTTAAGGAGAACGGGAGAACGAGACATTCTAGAAGAAAAAAATCAAACAAGATAATAAAAGTAAAAGAAAAAGTTCGTATGGCTTTTTGAACAAAATTGTTAAGCATATATAAATAATTGTTTAACATTGAAAATCTAAGTAAATTGTATTTCAGACACATTTTCTACTTCTTCACAGCAACCTACGACGATACTGAAATAATATCTACGTCAACGATCATTCCACTGAGCTGATTTTGCTCGCACATTGTATTGTTTACGGGGGAAAAGGGGGGATTTGCGAAAACAGTGTATTGATTTTTAATTAATTTTAACCTGAGGTATATTGTATTTTTTTTTCTGTGAACTGTTATGCGTATTAAATTGTTGATTAGTGAAAGAAACTATACGGTACATCTTTTATATTTGATTGTACGTCTAGCATAGGTTTGACTTTTCTTTATTTATAATTAAAATTGTAATTTAAAGTATGGAATGCAGGATCGATTTATTTTAAGATATTTTTCGTACTGTAACTCGAGGTATAATTATAGATTTTGTACAATACACTTATTTTATTTATAATTTAATAGTGATAACAGTGATATCACTGCGTGATAAATGTCTACACAACTTTATTAAAATCAGAAAAAAAGTACTTGTAACAGTTGCACGAAGCAATGCAAATTGTATATTATCAATTATTAAAAAGTGACGCTGAAGTTGGTTAAGAAAGACTGACAATCGTTTGCTCGAAATTTTTTTATCAAAACCCTCGTTCTCGACGAACAGTCAAAGTCATAAGTTTTCACACGTGTCAAGAGATTTTCACAGTTTTACAAGCTTGTACTTATCAGACAATTTTTTTACGATAACTTCAAATTGTGGATATGTGGTTTGTTGTTGAATAAAGGTAATATAAAAAAATTTTTATAACCAGAAGAAGATGAAACGTATACAGTATTTATGATTAGTCTGTATTTCCAACTGTTAAAACAAGGTTATATTGGCAGAATATTAAATACATTATCCAATAGAGCTAAAACGACAAAGTAATACAAACGAATGAGTAATTGTTTGTTTCATACACGAATGACGTTTTGTTTTGAACACGTGTCTTCTACCCCTTGCTGAAAGTGAGATATAAAATTAATATAAGACCACTTGACTATTCTTTTGAATCTAAGTAAATTATTAAATTTTTCTTTACAGGTGAAAACTGGAAAATGTTTAATATCAGATTGCTTCGAGAAGAGACAAAATTAATTTTAATTGAAATTGAGTAGGATTCCTGTTAACCTTAAAGATCATGCCAGGTAGCAGTTATCACTATTTCAAAGAATTTCATCAAATATTGAATGAACGTCCAGCGTCTTGAAAAATAGACCAATTTGGAAAGCTCTTGATAATTTTTCATTTCTTTCTCGCTCTCTTCGTTCTTCCCTCTCATTCGTTCACTGGAAGACCGAAAAGTCCGTTAGCCTGATAAACTTAAATATCTTTGGTCAACAAGGGTCTAGTTATTGATAACAACGTCTCCCAGACATCAGAAGCAAATTGCTGTCTATTGAGGTAAGAGACTATTTTTTATTTAAGTGCACGTACGTATAGATGACGCGATTATTAATAATTAAATGCCTGTATACATATCTTATGCAATAGATTAAAGTTTTATAACCATGAGGATTCGAATACAAAGTCATTAGAGGCAAGGTCGACGATACTCGAATTACTTAATGAAAATAGCTGGAAAAGTCAGCTGATCTATTTTCGAAGAACAAAGTACAGAAATTTGAAGACAGACAATTTATACAGGTTTCAATAAGGAGAATGAATGGATGGGACTCTGGAGAAGGATCTATATCAAATTCCGTTAGGGATTTAGAAATGGATATCTTACAACATTTACAATGTTGGCAGCCCCCCTTTGTGTGTATGATGAAAACTAGTTCCCTAACCGTTAGAAATCCAATAGCAGAATTTTTTTTTATTTCGTTAAAAAATTCTAACTTGGCCATCCGCATTGAACTTTCGTTTCACTTTTACACGTAGCGACGATTGATTTTGACCTAAGCACTTATTAAAATTCTGTTAAAAAGTACTTAATAAAAATATCATTTACAGGGAATAGCCTGGAAAACAGCGCCGGGACGAAAGTTATTGATGTGGCGAGAACATTAGGAAAGTCAGTCGTTTCCATTAACAAGCAACGAGAAACTACAGAAAATCCTGAACCTTCCACGTCGTCAAATTCAAGAACGTTACCCAAATTACAAGACGTTCCCGACTCCGATATTATTAATAACAAAGACATTCTAATGCGGCAATTTTCCAGCGCGGAGAAATTGGCCAACGACGAAGATGAAAATTTGGTAATTAATATTTTTTTTTCGTATCACGAAGCGCTATTTTTGCCGTAATAAATTTTCAATTTTTTTTTAGTCATCCGCGCCGGAAGAAAACCAAAACGCAAGACCCAGACAGATGCTCGTGGGCTGGGATTCGTTTCGAACTAAAACCATGATACTTCTTTTGATTCTTTTCCTACTGTGGGCCGCCATTTATTTCCCTCTTATCAGCACGTGATTGTCATTTTGTTTTCTAACTACGATTGAAAAGTACTTTCGCAGTGCTTTGACAAGATCGTGAATAAGGATTGACATAAATCATTTTGAGATCCTACAATTGACAAGATTACTAACTAAAATTATTAACGACTCTAAAAACATTGTTTTCCAATCCTTATCAATTATCGCTATAAGTTACACTTAATTATACATTATTCATAAAGTCATTCTTTACTATAGTTCGCAAAGCTCTCGAGTCCAACATATGAGACATGAGTTTCGTTATTCAGTCAACAATATAAATAGTAATGAATAATAAATAATATCAATAAACAAAAAAATTATTCAACATATCATTGATCGACGTTGGAAGGCGTTAGTGTATTTTATTAATTTTTAACAAAATTTCTATGATATATTCATGTCCAAATAAACAAGATATTGAAACTTTGCATATGAATATTTATAAATAAATAAAACTCCGACATAAATTAAAAGTGCAATACGTTATTTTATATTAAAACAAATAGTGAAGTATCAAACAACATAATGAAAGTCAAGTAACACATGTAATATATATATATATATATCAACGAAATTTTTATGAAAAATATATATTATTTTTATAAAGAAATATGGATGTTCCATGTATTATCAATTGTTCCGATTATTAGGATTTGTTTATATTCATGCACTGCGATAAGCTTGACCATGCATAAACTTTTGTGACCAATGAAAATTAACAGGACAAAGTACTGTACAGTGGTAACCAATTGAAATTGATTTCCAGGGGAAAGCGTAATTGCCTCTGGGCTAGAAGTCTGCTGTCGAGACTTTAGTATAACTTAAGACGTTTACGGAGTACCACTCCGAGTACTCTCCGGATACTTTCAATTATTATATTCGTCGCTGACTTCTTCATTTAAAGGAAGACGATGCAGTTAAAAACACTGCTTGTATCTCTACTAGTGATATCCCTTATTGTAGGTAAGTACAGAGCATGTCGAAATCCAATTTTTTTTACGATAAATAATAATAACAATGATATAAATATTTGAGAAATTATCATAGTCGAAAAACCGATTTTAATTTACGAAATACAATTTTATAGAATAATAGTACAAAATTAAAAGATGGCCGCTATGAACGTAATGGTAATCGTAGCATCTGGTTTTCTGAACAAGCTGATTAAATATTTTGTGATTTGTATTATTTCGTATTTTAAAAATTCTACTGGAATTAATTGTTTCTATATAGGGTGTTTCTTACGAGCATGGACCTTATTTATCTTGAAAAAAGGTGCCGTTGGGAAACTATTGGCTATATGACTCACGTCTTTTCACCAATTATCACATGTTTCTTAAAATTCTTTGAATAACTGTACATACGTATTATTCTTGAAGCTTCTAGAACAATCTTTGAATTTAACGGCAAACACATGCTTTTCAGTTGGATAAAAAGAAACGGTACATTTGTATACAGCATGTATTTCAAAAATATGAATGCTTCAGAAAATCGTGATCCACTACGTGGTTCAGAAATGACTCATGAAGTGAACCAAGTTAATAAAATTAATTTGACATATTTTTATTTTGAAATTATTGAATTTCTATTACACATTTTCGAGATTTAATTGATTATTCATACTAAATACGTGCTAGCTTGGAATAAATCCTTGAAAGGCACACTCATGAACAGTCCATCTACGGCCCTGAATCCTTAAGCATCTTGTATACCGTGTCAAGGATATTTTTTGGTTTTGTTCATCATCGAAAACGGAGTAGACAAATTTATAAATTGTCTGGAATGACGATTAAATATTTAACTTTCAAAAAAAGATCAGTTTGACTCGAACTTTTTTTTTAATACGCTAATCAAATCCTTTGCTAAAACGTCAAGATATATTTTCGTATAGCACACAAAATTCCTGGAGCTATTAGAATCGTGACATAAAAACACCTACAGGTTAATACGTCCTGTCTGAATCGCTGAATAAATGATGTCATCGTTTCTTATAAATGTCTCGTAACAGAACGATTTTCAAGTACTTCATTGCAATACAAAAGAAGACAGTCTAAAAAAATTAAAATATTAAATATTAAAATTTCTAAAAAAATTGCGATAGGTATTTAGATACTGTTAAAAATTTCAACGAGTAACACATGCATTATATAATTTACCAGGCGAAGGATGTAATAAAAAGATATTTTTCTGCCTATTTATAAATTTGAAATCATTTGTTTTGGTATACAATATAAAAAAGGTGTTTACGTATTGAACTAATCTTGGCTACGATGACGATATATTAATTCCAAGAACATTGGCCTCGTTACACTCCAATAACGTTCGAATCACGTAATTCATAAATCTTCCTTGCGCCGTTACTAAGTTCTAGTTAATACTCAGTTGTAAGGAGAAATACGAACAGATATAATATTATTAATTTTTCAAAGTATTTCTAAAATACAGGGGAAATTTATCTGAGAGGACATATATTTTTCTGTGTTAATTCCAAGACCGTTTCAGACACTTTATCCCTATCCAGTGAACTTATGTTCATTCTGATTCATTTATAGTTAATTAGAAGCTTACGTTTTTATAATACTTAATACAGTCACTTTAAGTAAACAATCTCAGTGGCCTATACCCCGTCTTCGCAAAAGTTCAAGGAGCTTGAAATCTCTACATTGCGTTATGCATTATCAAACAGATAAATAATTATGTTAAAAGCGGTTGTACTTTTTTGTATCTCCGAGTGAAAAATATTATGTTTTTAAATATATTTTATATGTCAGCTGTGTTGATTGTGGTTAAACGCGAATCCAAAATCCCAAAAATTGCTTTTTAGAATATAATCAAATGGAGAGAAATAAATGAAAAGTAAAATTACTTTATCCATTTTTTGTTCGTATTAACGCGCGATCATTTCAGGGTTAATAATATCATATTCAAATTTACAATTGATAACAGGTGATGTCAATGCCGGATGGAAGTTTTGGAAAAAAAAGAAGGACAAGGATGCAACAACGGAAGCACCTACAGGAGTTTCAACTCCGGAGCCTGGCAAGATCACAACAGCAGCGGCAGGAGGCACGACGTCAACGACACCAAAATCAACGGCAGCTACGACAGCAAAATCGACGAACAAGGCTTTGGCAGGAGCTGCGGATCCTGGTTTAGCTATTGGAGTTGGTAGTACCGGAAGTAATATAAGAAACAACGCTCAACCTCAGAAGCCTAATCCTGGCACCGACGTTGGCCGGGATATTTCAGGCCCGAGACCCAATCGACCAGGTTTGGGTAACGACAATGGCCAAGGGTACAGAAATTGGGCTGCTGATTTGACTGGTGCTGGAGAAGGAAAACCACCACCCAAATTGCCAAGTCAGGGTCCAGCATTGACTACTGGTGGACAGCTTCCTGCGCAAGGTGAAGCATTGAGACAGATAGAAAAATGTTTGAATGTTTATTAAAGTAGGCTTTTAATAGCACACTTACTTTTTATTTGTCATCTAATTGCACGGTTTCTCAACCCCTACTCTAGGAAATCCATCTCAACCACAGCCAGCATCTCCAGGTAAGAGACTTTCTCCTTTCAGTATATGCATATGTTTCCAGAATAATCATTTTATTTTTTGTTGTTGTAATTAGCCATATGTCTAAGTATATTGATTACTGTAAGCAATGTTGATAATAATTGATTTACTTAGGAAGTAGACCAGGGACACCTACAAGCGTTACACCTGGACAGCCGAACAGTGGAAGAAGAGAACCACCAAGCTTAGGACCACGACCTGGCTCTCAGAGCCCAAGTAGTCCTACTCAACAAGGAGGTCCCATAGCACAGACTCCAAAACCAGCAACTTCGTCTACTCCAGGAAAACCACAAGTGTCAACGTTAAACATCGGCAGCTTACATCCTGGCAGCAGACCCGGATCCCCAGCTTCTCATACTGGTCAATCTCAACCGGGATCACCTACTTCTACTACGAGAGGTCCCGGACAAAATGGACCAGGGTCTCCTACCTCTTCTGCAGGAAGTGCCTCGCCTACCGGTGGCAAATCTTGGGCAGATATTGCAGCCACTGGAACCCGAAGTAACTCTCCTACACCTGCACCAAGACCAAATTCAACTCCGAGTGGCTCGGTTACTTCACATGGACAAACTGGACAAACCGGACAGACAGGACCTGCTGGATCAAGGAGTCCAATGGGTTCTCCAGGACAAACCAGTCCAGGTAACACGTGTATTGTAACCCATGAGGACTTATCCTGAAGCGTGCGTGCGTATGTGAGCGTGCGTGCAAATTCTGAGGAGAAAATTGTGGATGAACCGATTAGATTGAAATCAGAAAAAAATTTGGTTGATAGTATTAATATGATAATCTTTACATACTTCAAGTACTTCCTGTGGCAAAATAGGCCGTAGGCAAAATTAACTTCTCTGAGATGATAAGTTTATAGCATACGACAACATACAATTATATCTTATGGAAAACCTTGCACTGATGATCTTATATAAATTAAATTTAATTTTTAACGTCCCTTTCGGCTACAGGCTGCTGCAACTTATGGCCTCCCGAATTTTATGCAGCTAAAAATAGTGATCACTATTGTAAATATCTTCTCCTGCGTACGGGATGTTCCATTAAAACTTCATTTCCCGATTTTCCAGAATATGTTTGAATATGTTACAATTTTTAATTTTTATATTTGACAGGTCAATCTCGTCCTAGTCAAGTTCCGGTGCAACCTTATGGTCAACCGGGACATCAAGGATCGCAACAGACAGGTGGAAAAGGCACATCAACTGGAGCTGCTGTTGCAGCTGGCGCCGTTGGAGGTGCAATAGCAGGATCCGCAGCAAAGAAAGTTTATTCAAGTAATCCAACGTATAGCAAAGGAAATACTGTCACGGATGAAGACCTAGAGAAACTATCTGAATCTCTTTTCATCAAGGACGTGAACAATGCCAATAGATACATCACAGTAAATTTGCAAAAGAAAACAACAGGAAGTAGTCCAACTGATGAAGCACCACAACCGTACGTATCTTTTACTATATATGGGAGGTCTGTTTTATAAAAAGAAACTTATTACAAATAACTTGGTAATTAAATCAATGTTTTCTTTATAGGCTTCTGAATGTTAGACCAGAAGCTCTACAAATTCCAACAATTCAACGTGTACTAGCAATTTATGATAATTATAAATTGGACACACGCACAAATGAATATATCAGTCCGGCTCAAAGACAAGAAGAAAGTCTCCTAGTGGATACATTTTTGAGTACTAATGTAATGTCAGCTGCCATGCGCTTCTTGGCTGACAAGGGTTTCATTCGTAAGGATTATTATGAATACAAGGATACTCTTCGCAGAATTTGGTTCAACCTCTTTTCGAGAGGTGATGGAAAAATAGGAAGTACTGGCTTTGAGCACGTATTCCTGACAGAACTGAAACTTGGAACTGAAGTCATAGGTCTCCATAATTGGATCTACTTCAATGCAGAAGAAGTTAGCAAACGAGCTGATTATTTGGGTTATATTAAAAAAGTTGATTTAGGAGACGTAAGTTTACTGTTATATTTAATGTGTTGAAAGATGCTGTTAAATTATGAGAAATAGATAATAATAATTTAAATTAAATCTTCTTCTACAGAAAGCTTCAATTATCAAGCTGCATACCAAATTCAATGGAATTGATAAGCCAGTCACTACAATGTTTATTGGCACTTCACCTGAACTGGAAATGGCTCTTTATACTGTATGCTTCTTCGCAAGACCAGATAAATCATGTCCAGTTTCTTTGGGTGGCACAAAATTCAACATTATGACACACAAGTTCCGATACAGAGGAAAGGACCTTATTGGATCAGCTTATCCTGACATATAAAACATTTCATTGATTTTGTTTGTGATATTCATTTTAGAAACTACATAATGAGTTTTTAAATTAAACCAATTGATAAAGTTATAAAGTTGTTAATACTCTTGTACATAGTCAAAACTTCTGACCACTTAATGGAATAAAATAAAAGTAGAGTTCATAATAATTAGTATTAGATTACATAAAATGAACAATTATACATTCAGCACTTTTTAAGATATGAAAATCTATTTTATATTTCAAAATAAAACTATATACTAATTTTGTATTGTAAAAAATTGGACCATAGAGTTTATGTATGGGATGATAACAAAGCATGTTTTTAAAAGCAATAATGACGATAATTCCCTTTTCAGAAGACAGTCAATTTAATACAAACTTCTACTATTACTTCCATTTCTGTTAATCATAATAAATAAATTTAATAAGAACCAACCTGCCAATGTTGTCCCACTTATTTATTCTCCACTCAAACATAAAATATTATTTACATCCTGATTCCTTCACTAACCACCCATGAAATTATTAATTAGAATAAGATTTTGAAACACAAATATTAGAAGCACTCGCGTAAGTGCAGCCTTGGTGCGGTCGGGTAGCCAAAGCTCACAGTAGCACGAATTATGCATGATCCGTATTAGAATGAAACACGAGCGAGTTTTTTCAAATTTTTCCATCATTGTGTCTCTATTTATCTGTATGCATATTCGAGAGCTACAGCCAACTTCCCAATGCGGGAAGTGAATTTTTGAATATTTCTAAAGTCCTTAACCGCGGTACTAATCTGGTTTACCAACCCTTCGCGCAGAAACAATGAACATGGAAACGTTATTATCGTGGAAAATTATTACTTTCTTGTGCGTCTTGAAATTATATATTCAAACGATTTTTTCGATTGCTTTATATCGTATAAAAAATTCAACGGCACCCCTTTTTGAAGCAGTACGAAGTATTTCACTGATTTCAAAAATTTTGCGACAGTTGGTGCCTCAGGAGGGTACCGCGCCGTTGCTACTTTATCGGGCGGCGTTCTATTGGATTAGTCGAGGTCATAGAATGGTCATCCTTTTCGTAACTGTCATTTGGTGAATGCTATTAATTTTAAAAAAGTCAGGACTAGTGCTTTTTTGTATTTCATTCGTATTACTAAAAAATATTCTGTAACGTGTATAAACATTATAAGTACTTACTTATAAGTAAGTATAAACTTAATAAAATAAACTAAATTAAAGGAAAAACTATAAAACTAAACTAAAAATAAGTACTTACTTATCCTATTTATACACGTTACAGAATTTTTTTTCTATCGGATAATTTGAATATTTAGTTATTAGAAATTGTTGGTTTTCTAGGCTTTTCAATAAAAAAATTTTCAATTATGTTTAGAATCTCTTCGCTAATTATTTCTTCCAGACTGATTTGGTAGAAAGCTGCAGTACCGACATCCTAAGATGCTGCGCTCTGTACCACCCAGTGCTACAATAACCACGTTAGATAAGAGCACTAAAGAGATACTAATAAAAAGAATAAGCTTCCTTGTAATCGGTATCTGACACCAAAGTTATTGGCTCTCGAGCACTATCTAAAATTTTCTGCCGTATATCCAGCACGTCACAATACCATCTGCTCAAAGTATTTCTTTTGTCTTATGTACTTACATCAAATTGTGTATCTAAAAATTGAATTAACTTAGACAATTCTATACAAAAAAATGATATCTGTGATGAGACTGAGGTCAGTATTCATAGTCAGTATTTTAAGCATGATCTTAAGTCATCTTCTACTATGTATCAAGATGATGCGTTTACGGTCTTAGACCCTGCTTCGTTTCAAGCACTTACTGTAAAGAATAGCGATCTATATTATGTGTAAACAGATAAGGGCCACCGAGTTTTATCCGCATAACGCAAGAGTATAATATCAACTACAGTATAAATGACAAGAGAGCTGGGGTCGTCGGAAATTGTATAACACGCTCATGTGTAGTTAGTTAGGTTCAACGTGTCCAATCATGTACAGAAACTTGAGTACAGTTTTACAAAAACGCGAGTTACGCGTGGGACTGAAATTTCATTGTACAATTATCTTTGGACGAGCAATACTTAGTACACAGTATTGCATTGTGACAATTGAACGTGGATATCACAGTGAAAACGGTGTATATGGATATCGTCCAAAAATACAAAAGCATTTCGAAGGTAACTGTTTAGAGTGTTTACAATACACTTGTGAAATATTTTTTTTTATTTATTAAGTTAGTGTTTAATTAATGTAAATATAAAATGATACGTTTTTAATTATTGAATGACTTTATAATTGCGATGTTGATTTTTATTTTTAAACGTATATGTATTACATTGAAGTTTTGCAATTCCAGTGGGAGCGGAATGCTTGGCGAATCGAGCAAAATACAGCAACTTTTATAGACTCGTTACGGCATACAGAGAACACGCTCATAAGCAGGCTGATATAAATCCCATTTCTCTCAAGAAGCCTGTGATGCTGCCGGAATTGTTACCAAAAAAATTTGGTCTCAATTTATCCGATAAAGTTTCCTTTCGGGATATTTTAACAACGAATAAATCTGAAGGCACTGTTAAGGATGCTCTGGATATTCTCAATAAAGTATACAGTTCGACAATGGGAGCCGAATTTAGTTATCTCGATGTAAGCTATATATTTGATACTGAAAAGATAAGACTGAGAGTGTTGAACTCTGAGGAACGGCTGGATATTTTGATTGATCATGCTAATTAGTAGTTCAAACAGTATGTGTGTATTTTTGAAAAAATAATTTCTAACGTTTCTGAAAATTTCTGCAATTAGACAGAAGAAGAAAGAGAATGGTTTGCCGAGACTTTAGAAAGATGTCACGACGAACCAATCGACAGTGATACGCAAAAAGCCATACTGAAAGAGATGCTAAAGAGTCAGGTTTTTGATAATTTTTTAGCAATAAAATTCGTAAGCTTCAAAAGATATGGCTGCGAGGGTGCTGAAAGCATGATGGCATTCTTTCATGAGATCTTCAAATTATCAGTACACGGTAAAAGATTTTTAATTAGCCTTTATAAAACCTTTGAGATTACAAAATTTGTTTCTAACTTATTGTTTTTCTATTCACAGATACTCTCAAGAACATAGTCATGTGTATGCCACATCGTGGACGCTTGAATTTTCTCACGGGAATGCTCGAATTTCCGCCGGAAAAGTTATTTAGAAAACTTCGTGGTTTTTCAGAATTTCCTGACGACGTGCAGGCTACGGGAGACGTTACTAGTCACTTTACCTCTTCCGTAAATCTTAAGATAGACAATGAAAAGTTACACGTCACAATGCTTTACAATCCTTCGCATTTGGAAGCTGTAAATCCCGTTTCCATGGGAAAAACAAGGGCGACCATGCACGCCCTTGAAGATGGTGCATACAGCGACAAAGAAGACGCACAGTGGAGCGACAAAGTTTTGAATCTTCAAGTAAATTTTAATATTAATATTACTTCATTTCCAATAACTGTCTTATCATTCATCACGATTAGTTTACGAATACAACTGATATCAGATGGAAACTATCATTTTTGAAATCTACTTGGAGAAAATTTAAGTCAGATTTTGTAGGTTCATGGTGATGCTGCATATACCGGTCAAGGTGTTAATCAGGAATGTCTCGCAATGAGTTGTACCCCCCACTTTGAGATCGGTGGATCGATTCATATTATTGTTAACAATCAAGTGGGCTTTACGACTCCAGCTTCCAGAGGACGATCATCTAGATATTGCAGTGATCTAGCAAAGTTTATTGCTGCTCCTGTTATACACGTTAACGGCGATGATCCGGAGGTAAATATTAATTTAATATAAATTATAGGTTTAATATAAATTACCAAGAATTGTTTCTTTTTACTTATAATTAAGATTTATTATCATTGCGGTATCTATATTTTTTAGATGGTCATTCGAGCAGCGAGAATTGCGTTTAAATATCAGAGAAAATTTCGAAAAGACGTGTTCATAGATTTCAACTGCTTTAGACGAAGAGGCCATAATGAATTAGATGATCCAACATTCACCAATCCTGCAATTTACAGGATAATCCAAAACCGTCAGTAAGTGGTTGTAAAAAGTATAAATTTAAAACATGTTTAATGCATTGAATAATCGGTATGGTATTCTTTTTATTTCGCAGGTCGATCCCGGATCGATATCTAGAGAACTTAATAGAAACAAACGTTGTTACTCCTGAGGAAGGAAAATCCATCATCCAGAAACATACAGATTATCTGTCGCAAGCATTGATGCAAGTTGATAATTATATTCCTCAACCGACTTATTTCATGGGAAAATGGTCAAGGATGAAGCAAGCTTCATCAGCAGTGACAACTTGGGAAACGGGTGTTGATGTAAATCTTTTAAAATTCATAGCCAACAAAAGCGTACAGTTGCAAAGTGATTTAGTAAGTGACGGTAGATAAATTTCTTATTAATTTTAATGTAAAGAAACATTAGAAAAATATTTTTTCCTTGCACTCAGGACATACATCCTCGTTTATTTAATTCGCACATTAAAGCACGGCTGAAGAGAGTTGAAAATGACGAACAACTTGATTGGGCTACCGCAGAAGCCATAGCTTTTGGATCCTTGCTGTACCAAGGATACCATGTCAGGATTAGTGGTCAGGATGTTGGACGTGGAACATTTTCTCACAGGCACGCTATGCTTGTCAATCAACAGACGGGAAGTAAGAGACAATTTACTAGATAATTATAAATTGTAAATAAAACGCACGAGTAAGAAATTTGTTGATAAAATCGTTTATCAATTAAGTCTTTACTTGAAATATTAATTTTAGTATTGTATAAAGGATTAGATTCTGTTTATTAATCAAAATAAAATATATTTAAGGTATCTTCATACCGTTGAACTCCATGGTCGAAGGTCAGATAGGAAAACTCGAACTTGCCAACAGTATTTTATCAGAGGAAGCCGTTTTGGGTTACGAGTATGGGCTGAGCATAGAATCTCCAATTACTTTACCCATATGGGAAGCTCAGTTCGGTGATTTTTTCAATGGTGCACAAATAATCATTGATACATTCATTACTAGTGGAGAAACAAAATGGATGAATAGCAGTGGTTTAACTATGCTTCTACCTCATGGATACGATGGTGCTGGTCCGGATCATACTTCTTGTAGAATCGAAAGATTTTTACAGTTGACTGATAGTAAAGAAAACAAGCCTGATGGAGATAACGTTAATATTCAGGTGGCGAATCCTACGACACCAGCACAATACTTCCATTTATTGAGAAGACAGGTAAATCCAAGGAAAGTCCATCTACGCTTGGAATGTCTGTCGGTCGTGTTATATTTTTAATTTGGTCTTTGTAGATGGTACGAGATTTTAGAAAACCACTCGTGATTGTTGCACCTAAAACTTTATTACGTCATGCTGCTGCAACGTCTTCGCTGACAGATATGGGATTAGGAACAAGTTTTAAAAATGTTATAGGTAAGGGTATCTATAATAATAATTTTATATAAATCAAGTATAACAAATTATGAAACTCCTGTACATCTTCAAACTATATGCAGGAGATAGTGAGGCTCATGTTAACGAAGTGACCAAAGTTATTTTGGTTAGTGGCAAGCATTATTATGCTCTAAATGAGCACAGGGAAGTTGTGGGTGCTAAGAATGTAGCGATTATTAGGCTCGAAAGTCTCTGTCCTTTTCCAATTTTGGAGTTGCTCCAGGAAGTGCAGAAGTATAAACGTGCTCGAAGTAAGTTACACACAGTTATTCATACTTATTGTTAATGACCATTTGCAAAGTAAAAAACTTTCAAATTTCGGCTAAATATTTCAAACGCAGTCGTTAAGTGACATAAAAAGTACTTTAATTTTTAGTAGCCAAATTTCCCTGTATTTATGTTCTTTTTTTTGTAGCTTACATATGGAGCCAAGAGGAACCACAAAATATGGGACCATGGTCTTTCGTGAAGCCACGATTTGAAAATTTATGTGGACGATCAGTAAGTTTCGTTATGTTCAATCTCCAGCATCAATTGGTATTCAGGAAATATTTTCCAAATGCTGTTATCAATCACGTATAATATCAGTAACATATATTTACATCGTAACACCTTCATTATACTGTTAAAAGTTTCTATTCATAGAATTAATGTTAGCAGAGGAAAGCAATGAGTTACTTTACTTCTCATATGAAAAATTAGTCATTCGTTTCTATTCTACGGTTACTGTCTCAATCTTTAAGTACAATATTTTAAAACAGTTTTCTAAATTCTTTTTGTTTCTTGTGATGTCAAATGTTTGTTTCATTTTTCAATATTGAAAAACGATAATATTATTAGTATGTTATATCATATAATAATATTGTTTACTAAAGTTATTCAGCTTGTACTATTTTTTTGTTTAATATATTGTTTTCTCAATTTTCAGTTAAAATATTGTGGGCGTGAAGCTTTGTCAACGCCAGCAGTGGCCATCGGTTATATACATCAGCGAGAGGCCGAAGAAGTTATTGTTAAACCGTTTACAATAGAGTGAACACCACCAAAGAGTAAATTTGTCAAAGCTGATATACTAGAACGTGATTGGATACGTAAGCATACATTTTTTTTACTGATTTCTCATTTCAATGTAATCTTAATGAGTATATTATTACTTTGCAAATAATAAATGCTTCATATAAGTGTTTGAATAATTTATTCATGAAATATTGAAACGTACGTTATAACTATAAAAAAAATGTCCTAGTCATGGATGCGAATTAACCGAAATATTGACATTAACGAATTAACATAATAAAAGATGTCTATTAACATCTTATTCAACTGTAAAAAACAAGCTAGTAATTGCAAGGAATATATTTATATCATTTTAAATACTCGCGATACAGTAACTATTTCACAGAGCTGCACGTCTTGTACAGAATCTTTATGCTTAATTGATAATTCTATTCTATTGAGCAGCTATAAATTTATTTTAAATAAATCATGTATACCTGCAAATAACAGAATTTTAATAATATTTAAACTTTTAGTCTAATCTGGAAACTTTCGGAATTAATAAACTGGCTAGATTATGGCGTATTATTTCATTTTTCAGCATCTAATCGTTCGTGTTCTTTTTTCACAAGCGTTTTCAGTTCCTCCTGTAAAATATTATAAGAAGATATATCCTCAAATACGATAATAAGTAAAAACATATAAGATTAACTAAAAATTTGTTCAAGGCTAATGAATTTTTATTATTAACTCAAACTTACTCCCCAACCAAGCTTGTCAGCGAGTAGTTGACATCCACTATCACAATCTCCCAACCATGCAACATCACGACCCAAGTGACTATCTTTTGGATCAAACACTAAACCTTGTTTCAGTCCCAAAAGCCGCATTACTCTGTCCTGCACTCCAACCTTTTCTTTATTGATAAGTAATCGCGGGCAATTAGAAGGTACCCTGAATCAAATGAATTCAGACAATAACGTTTTATAGCTTCGGAAGTATGATATTTTTTTATAGATATCCTCTTGTAATGAATTTTTATGACAGTAAACCTTCTACATGTAAATATTACCTGTCTATTAGAGACGCAAATGGATGTACCACTAAACTTGAGCCCATGATAATTAAAAGATCAGCCTTTTTGAAGTCCTTATCAATGAGAGTATGAAATCGATCAGGTAACATTTCACCGAAAAAGACAATATCTGGTTTCACAATCCCCTTTTTACATTCTTCACATTTTGGAATTAGACCTCCAAGTATTTTTTCTGGCATCAAATTGAAATATCACATAATAAAAAACTAAAGTAATGTTATTTCTAGAAAGTACTTTTTATATTTGCTAATATGATACACAGAATGGCATATTCGCAAATATACAGAACATCACAGGGATTAATATTTTAATCTCAGGTAATACCTTTCATCCATTCAAGAGAATAGGGTGCTCGACACTTCAAACAATGTCCAGAATAGAAGCTACCATGTGCTTCAACTAGCAATTCACTGGGAAGCCCTGCTACTCTTTCCAAAGTGTCTATATTCTGTGTATAATGACGCAATAACAATCCTTTCTCCCATAGTAGTCGAATAAAATAATGAGAAGGCGTAGGTTTAAAACCTTCAGGCATTAGTTCTTTTGCCAGAGTAAAAAATGGTTCTGGATTTTTTTCAAAGTAATCTATTTCAAAAATTGCTTGCGGATGTGGCAAATTGTATTTTTCTAAATTGTGATATAATCCACTTGAAGGTGAGCGAAAGTCTGGAATTCCTGCAGCTAGTATCATAAAAGATTAATGATTTGAATTTCCATTTTCCAACATAGATCAGAAGTAAATTAATGTAAAAATATTTTCCTATAAATTATAATAATATTGTTCTGGGGTAATTTACAAAACAATGTTTAATCAAAGAATAATAAATTAATTCCAGATAGATATCTGGATACTTACACGTAGAAATTCCAGCTCCAGCCATAACAATAATATTCTTGCATCTTTTACTTTTTATATATTCAACAATGCCATCCAAAGAAAGCTCTGTAAGAACTTTCTGCGATGTCTGTTCACTTTCATCTGTGGAATCATAAAGCCGTAATTTTTGGGCCAAATACTTGCGAACTTTCTCTACTGCAGAATCGTCATCCTCTTGCCCAGAAGAGGAATCTGCAGGTACATTGTCTTCATCATTCTCTGTAAAATCATCCATATGAATGCAAAATAGGCTTATCATTTATATCAATTTATAATAAACAAGTTTGAGGCAAAATTAATATTTTTCAATAGTTTCTGTACATGCAGCTCCGAAAATTTTGCCATAAATTATTAATACAGTGCAAAAGGAATAAATAAACCAAATTTTTTAAATATACAGCCATAAATTTACTCTAATAGAATCAAGAATCATAACCTATATAAAGCGAGTACATGATAAGTAGCATTGGGAGTACAGTAAATAATTACCAGTTTGCTTTTCCACAGCTTCCTCAGGCTTATCCACAGCTTCCTCATCCTTATTTACAGCTTTCTCACTCTTATCCATGACATACGATTCACTGGTAAATAGTTGGTAACGTACTGCTGTCACTTGTATTCGATTTCTAACGCATCTTATGAAATTCATTCATCAAACAAGACTACTTTACACACGTTGTATGTGCAAAACATCCACTAGCATTTACTATTTCAGATAAAATGATAAAGAGATAATATTGTTAAACGCATCACTAATAAGGATGCTATATTAAAAATAAGTGTTAAACTTTAACAATTACTGTTTTCGCCTTACCTACACATTTCTACACTATACAAAAAGTACAAAGTCTCACGAGTGGATCAAAATATCATTAAGCTTGCACTTTTTGAAATTTACAAAGGACAGGTAAGCTAATACCATAATATGTTGTATTCATATTTTCATTTCATTCATTCTTCGTATGATTAGATTATATTTTTCAAAATAATTTGCCATATGTATGTATATCTGCAAATAAGTTATCGTAATCATGATTACAGATTACTCTATGATCTTGAAAAGGTAGGTGCTATCTACTTCATATTATATTTAATCTCTAAGCATAATCATAGGATGTTTGTAGGATATCGGCATAAAGGTAAAAGAGTATCTCAAAGGCGCGAATTATATTCAATATCTAGACTAATCCACCGACCCAATCCAGCTATCATTTGCAAACATTGCAAACGAAACAGTAACGTTGCAGATACACGCATTTTACGTTTCCAAATAGCGCATGCGTGATATAAATTGTACTTGCAATGACGAATGCGTAAGCAACAATATCGTGGTTCATTCAGTTCCTTTTCATAACGAATCTGCTCATACGATGCATGCAAGATATTGGAATAATAGGTAGTAAAAGAGTATCACAAAGCCGCGAATTGTATTCAATTACCAGCCTGATCCGCCGATGGAATCCGGCTATCATTCGCAAACGAAATAGAAACGTTATCAGATCTCCGCATTTTACGTTTCCAAAAAGCGAATGCGTGATTTAAATTGTACTTTGAATGACGAATACTTACCAACAATATCGTTCATTAAGTTCTTTCTCATAACGAACCCGTTCATACATTTACTTGCTGTGTCGATCAATTTGTATTTTACAGAATTTCATATCTTTGCTATTAAATATGAATGTTCGCGTATATAATTTTTTGAGCTACACTCACGATTAAGTATGTTTATTTAAATTTATCAATAAGGTGCTCATAAGTCATTGACGAAAGTATACCTAAAATTTTGGCAGTCCAAATATGTAAATCAAATAACATGTGATAAGACAGTTGCTGTCGTTGACACTCGCTCTGCTCAACCATAATGTAAAAGTTTTCTTGAGAAAGTTATGCTTTTATATTTGACATTTCATGAGATGCAAAAAATGTACAGTATCTTTTTTAAGGTTAGTCATAAAAGAAATAAATAAATGACTGTACATCATCTAAATAATTTTTTATTTTTTAAATAAATATACAGAACATCGAATTTTTAATTATAACGAAACGAAGTTGCTTACGATATGACCCCTGTCGATGAACGCAAAAATTCTAATAGCAAACACGATTAAATGTTATTCTAAAGCTTGCGAAATGGAAAATTAGGTTATCGCTTTTATCATAACAATTGACCCCTAACTTCTTTGTGACATTATCCAACAAAATACGCAGCGCTACCTCAATTTTAAAATTTATATATTATCCACAGTTATGCACGTATATAACAATTGTATTATAAGTATACAAACAAATTTTTGTAATTTATATTTTTTCAGACACTGAAGTAAACATAACATCCTCAACGAAAAATCGCAGGAATTTCGTATGGTATATTCTATAGGAAATATTAGGAAATAATTATCGTATTAGAAACTATCCGAAGAATCAAAGCCAATTGCATTATTTTTTCCATGTCATAGTTTTTATCAATATAATAACATTAAAAGAAAACGTTATTCACAGATTTGATTTATTGAATTTATATGACGAACGAAATGAGCATTTTTAAATAAAGTCATAACTATTCTTTAAATCTAGAATCCGCCACGAGTATGATTAGTATCATATTTTCTCTTCTTTGTTTGAACGCAATAGTATCAGTTCGTTTTCTTATCTTAAATACAAGCAATGAAATTTAACACATCTGTAAATATATGTTCCGCATGTTAAATTGTTAATTATTTAATTTTAATTAGTTTGTGTGATTACGAGATGCCATGTAGGTGTGATATGTTCCTTAAATAATAATTTCACTTATTTTAGAAAATAATTGTCGACAATTTTTTAGGGGAAAAGCAACATGGATTTTGCGAGACACGGAATATGTAATAGAAAATTGAAAACACCAAAATAGCAATAAAGTAATAATGACTTCAGAAGCGAGAAATTCTTGGAAGCCGCTATTTTTTGTCATTTTTAAGACAGACAATTTAATAGGTTAGAAAATACATCTATTCTTCTAACCTTTGATCCTTACAATTTTCAAAAGTTCACCGGTTCACACGTTTTCCGAGTCACTAAGTACAGTACGAAAGAAGGCTTAAAACATTATTTTTTGAGAAAAACAGACTTTAAATCGATCTGAACTCGATTTTTTGTAAAGCGAAGCAGATCGATTCGTCAATATTTGTATGATCTAATTGAAAATAAAAATGGCCTGATTTCGAGGAATTCCTCCTTTTTCCCGTCATTAGGTACTCCATACATACATATGTATCATATTTGTACACATTAGAACTAACTAATGAGTAACAAATTAAATGTCTGGTTTAGTTATCCGTAGCTAATAGATCTTTCTTGTTTTCTAAGCCTCGCAACCCTAGATCGCTCTCTTCATAATTTGTGTTTATTAGTCCATTTGGAAGGTTCATACTTATTAAGTTCAATTATACCCCAATTATTAACAAATTAAAATATTGCATCTAAAGCTTATAGGATGAAACTGTAGTTGCTATAGCATCTGCTGCCACAGATCATCATGAAAAGTCATGTAAAGGAATGTTCGACAATGGCGCAGGTAGAAGAGTTGCCTTGAAATACAGGGTGGGAGATATGCGCACGTCCTGTAGCATGTACTACACTGTACAGTACGTAATCGTACCAATGCCTCGTTCGCTGCGTCTCACAGAAGGAAAAGCATAAAGGAGTCAAGTGTTTGTTCAGCAGTGCTCAGTCAGGATTTGAAGAAAGACCCGATTCTTCAGTAGCATCTTCTTTTCTTGGCCATCTTCACTCATATTTTGGATTTTGGAGCAAAATGGAATTGACTCGACCGGACCGGCCATCGCGTTGCACGTGGAAGCCGAATGCCAAAAACAGCCCACATACTAATCGATCGCAGTGAGTAGTGAATTATTGTAATAAGAAATTATTATTTGTGTGTTTAGTTGTTCTCTTTGAATGATCCTGTAGCAGCATCCTTTTATTGTGCCCCAAATGCTTATGCGTCTGTTAATTGTGTTGCATCGTTTAAAAAATGATTTCCCGACTGAATTTCCTAGTAACGTGACATAGCATATTATTATGCTTCTGTACTATGCTCGAAAATCAAGTTTAATGGATTAAATATAAATTTAGAATGCGCATTTGAATGAGTATCTCGAAGTTTTATCTGTGGAGTAAGCGTAATTTTGTACTGTGTTCATTAAATCAAGGCAGTAGGAAATCTTAGTCGCTTCAGTTTGGAAAAGCTTTATGGATCTCAGAAGTCCTGCCATTAATGTTATTTACTCAACAGTAACCTGTCTTGCAATTAAACCAATGTTTAGTATGAATAATCAGAATTATAATATGCATTTTCTAATGTATATTTGTTATACCGACAATTTATGAGAAATTACTGTACAGTGCTTCCAGCAATTTACAACCTTTAGGGCAGCTAAGTTTGGTTAGGTTATGTTATCTCCGAATGTGAGCAAGTACAGATAAAGGACGCGGAATTCTATATCGGCAACAGCTGATCATTTAGTAAAATAGATAATACGGAAAAACTTGTCCTTTACGTGTTAATCGGATATTTTTACAGTATGCAATATATTTCAATAATGCAACTGAGAAACGTAATTAAACGTTATTCTTTCGTAAAAAAACAGCGTTTTTCACACTCGATAACTTCCCTAATAGCTGGAAACACCATATACCAGCATATTGCTTGCGCTATAACAGAATGTATTATATCACGCTCTTGTTATGTACGTTAATAGATTAGTACTTCAAATAAATGAAATTGTGGATTTTTAAATTTGCTCTCTAGAAACGCCTCAAGTTTTAAAATACTATTCTATTTGCTATCCTTAGCTTTTCAAAATTAAAAGACTCATCTGTCTGATCACCCGCTGGAAGACGCCTTTTTCGAAGTCTCAAAAATCTTTAAAAAGTATAATTTAAGCTTCTCCATAAATATATATCTATTAACTACCGTGTTTTTCCTGGCTTACCTATCAAGTTATATTTATAGAAATTTATGTGCCTTACTCCGTACGAGGGTTATAGTATTTTTGGATGTTTATTTTCAAATTAAAAAGCATAGGCCCAAAACTTAAATGGAGATAAGTCGGTCTTCGTATCGTATGAAAACTTTCGACCAATAATGAGCGGAATTCATTGAAAACAAGAGCATAATAATACTTTTTGAAATCTTCCATATTTTTCACGTCATCGCCGCGTTGCACAAATATAAATCAGTATAAATACATAGAATAACCGAGGAGCAGCTATAAAAGACATTTTCAAAAATGAATTAAATATAGAAAAGTATTATGGTTTTATATGAATCGTCTGCTTTTTATGTCACGGTCATATGCAGATCTCTTACGTTATCTTTTATCCCCGAACTGTTAATAATTACATTATCACTTAAGACATAGGATGGACAAAATGAACCAGCCCGTATTATACTGTTCAACACGAAATAATATATAAGAAAAAATCAATTGATAAATTTGGATCACTCGAAATTGTTACAGCAGATTTATTTTATGTAAACGCTCGCTTGTATGGTAACTGTTAGATATATAAAATTCACTTTTTTTAAATTTGATTTTGAAGGGTTTACCATTGCGTCTAAAACTTGGCCCATTCAAATTTGCATATCTTTATTACATCTGTACTTTTTTTTACAATGGCGATTGTGTACGAGACTCCTGTGTATTTTTTGCAGTCGTATTTAAAAATATGATTTCGTATGAATAGAACAGTAAAACGAAATTAAAATCCGAGGTCTTCGGTGTAAATTAAAATCTCAAGGTCGGCTTAGTGTCTGATATATAAAAAAAAATAAATTATCGATATTAATTACGCGTATCGAAGTATTTTCTACACTTTATTACTATCAGGTGATTATTGTTGCGCTATAGTGCATAGGAGTGTTATCTGCTAATAGGGTAAACGTACCGTTTGTGGCCACTGTACCATTAGTGGCCATAGTAAAAACTGCTATATTAATTCATTATTAC
>JAYRCB010000212.1:67494-79559 GCA_036026315.1 Trachelus stipa
TATGGCCAAAAATGGATCAAATCGATGGCCACAAACGGTACTAAGATGGCCAAAAACGGTACTTCTACCCTATGTAATTTCGAACTTTGATAAGATAATAAAAAATTTCTTTCATTGCAGATTTAATAATCGGAAGGAAATCTTACCTGACATTTTATGTGCCATTGGACAAACACCAATGGTACATATTAACAACATTCCAAAGTCCCACGGAATTAAATGTCAACTGTGTGAGTATTAAAGTAAAAATTAAATGCAAGTTTTTATAGGAATATTTTTATTTAAAAACTGTGTAATAACGTAGTTCGTGAAATGTTTCAGTGGCAAAATGTGAATTCATGAATCCGGGTGGTTCTGTAAAGGATCGCATTGCATACAGAATGATTCAAGATGCTGAGGATGCTGGTATCCTTAAACCAGGATATACGATTATTGAACCAACAAGTGGTAACACTGGCATTGGACTTGCAATGGCTGCAGCTGTTAAAGGCTACAGATGTATTATTGTTATGCCAGAGAAAATGTCTAATGAAAAGGTATATACACTTCATGCCCTGGGAGCCGAAATTGTCCGTACTCCAACCGAAGCTGCATGGGATAGTCCAGATGGTCATATCTCTGTATCTCAAAAATTACAACGTCAGATACCCAACAGTATTATTTTGGATCAGGTACTGGTCATAATATCATCTCTATTGTGCACTACTTGAATTTACAAAATTTCCGTTTTCTTGAAGGTAATTGCTTGTAAACATATTTTTATAGTACACTAACCCTGGAAATCCATTGGCCCATTACGATCAAACAGCTGTTGAAATTTTGGAGCAGTGCAATGGAAAACTTGATTACTTAGTAGGCGGTGCTGGTACCGGTGGCACTATTAGTGGAATTGGTCGTAAACTTAGAGAATTAGCTCCTGAGGTAAAGATTGTGGCAGTCGATCCAGAGGGCAGTACATTGGCTGAACCAGCGGAATTGAATAAAAGTCAAGTGACTTTTTATGAAGTGGAAGGCATAGGGTATTTATGATAGTTATTATTGCTTTAAATAAATTCAAATAAATATGAAAGTATATTCTATAATGGTGGCGTGTTTATAGCCATTACAAAATATAGTTTGCAATCAGACTTCTGTTTTGGTAAAGGAGTTCTCTAGAGTAAGTGTTAATATATGTATATGCAGTTACAGTTTTGCTTAGCTCAAAGTCTGACTGTTTATGATTATATTTTTTTTCAACGACTTGTGTAAAAATCAATGTAACTTATTTAGAATTCGTTTGATAATTTACATTGATTTGTCTTATTTTGTTTAGATAAATGATTTAAATAGTTTTTCTTGAACCAATTCAAATTTATCATTAAATTAAGTTTGAGCATTTATTATAAATTTTATAAATAATTCCTCTAGGTATGACTTTGTTCCTACTGTCTTGGACCGTGATGTAATCGATTTATGGGTAAAAACAAATGACTGTGAGTCGTTAACCGCTGCTCGAACGCTGATCCGCGAAGAAGGTTTATTATGTGGCGGAAGTAGTGGAGCAGCTTTATCTGCGGCACTTAAAATCGCTGAGGATCTGCCCGCTGATAAACGTGTTGTGGTCGTTTTGCCAGATGGAATTCGAAATTATATGACAAAGTTCGTATCTGATCATTGGATGGAAGCCAGAGGATTCTTGGTGAGTTATTGGCTGCTGTCCAATATTATGATTGTCTTAGATCAACAAATGTGTAATGGATGGATACGTTTGATGATTTATAACTTTTTTACTCGAATACAGTCCTACACAAATCTCTTGATCATTTTGTCAAATTTAAATGTTACATAGTAAACCTATATAATTCTGATTTAATTTACAGAAACCACCTCCTCCAGTGGAAGCTAACAAATGGTGGTGGAACATTCCCGTCTCGAAAATGCAGCTGAAAAAGCCAACTACTCTCCCGAAAGGTGCAACTTGCCAGGAGGCTATACAGATTTTGCAAAAGGGCCGTTTCCATCAAATTCCTGTAACAGACGACGACGGTAATGTTAAGGGCGTCGTCACTCTGAATGCTTTGACAACCGGCTTAATTTCGGGAGCGGCAACTCAGACGGATCTAGCGGAGAAACTGTTGGTTAAGAAATTTAGAAAAGTTGCTCTTGCAACATCACTGGGACGACTGTCACGAATTCTTGAAAAAGATTCGTATGCGGTCGTGTTGGATGAAAAGCATGATGGCGGATTAGCGGGAATCGTCTCGCAAATCGACCTACTTGAATTTATAAGTGATAATCAAAATATGCCACAAGCTAATGGTAGTGCTAACTGATAACTCGGTGAATCAGTACGCTTCTTCGTTGTTCACTCATAGAATGTATGGCTATGTAAGTCTTAATGAGAAAATTATTTGAAATTTTACTTTTGAAATTGTGGAAAACTGTTTAATACATTAACTAAATTACTAAACGTTACTGATAGTTACTGCAATCGTCCCTTATATCTTCGATTGATATTACAAAATTATTATTTACAAATAATTGGGTGCCTCTATTATAGAATCTGTTTGTATGATTTGAATACTTACAGTAAATCATAAGTTATTTTAGGCTGTGTCGAAAGCGTATTGCGCGTACTGCAAACATAATTCTTTTTTAATCATGTTTGCAGTATTCACTCAACTATCGGAAGATCTGAATATAGGAAAGTCATTTCTATACATACTATAAAGTGATTAAATATTTGAATTGTATTGTAGACAATTTTTATTGATTGTATTCTATTGTACGTTTTATATTGCAGGAATTATGGAATTTATCAAATATTGTGTAATAACTGGAATAAATATGACTTTCTAAAAGGTATTACTTGGACTTAATAGCATCGCTATAGTAGTCACAACTTATTTAAAATATATATTTACATTTTTTTTATCTTTAGAACAGTGAGAATAACAAAGTGTAATTCTAGGAATTTGGAAAGAAATGAAGTTTGCACTGTTTTTCGATATAATCAATTCTGTTAATTATTTTTTTTAATATACACTGCATAATGAAAAGTATTCCATTCAATAAATGAATTTTAATATTACAATGCTTAAGTTAATATACTTTTTCCGTGATAAGAATAGCTACATTCTTTGCACTTTAATATGAAATATACAACTTGGTAGGGCTGATATTTCTGCAGTAACAGTACTGACTGCTCCAAGATTAGCAAGACTACCTCTAAGAAGACCACATGAGAATGCAAGTAATCGTGGACTTTCACGCAGATATTGTTTACTTCCCTTTGAACCAATATTGGATAGTAAACGGAATTCATTATCTTGAAGCATATATATACCATGATGATTTGTCCTCAAATTATCAATTTGCTTGTGGTAAAGTGTTGACCAGAAATCGGTGCATATAAATTTGATTATATCCAGCTCATCTTTAAACCTCGACCATTCCCTCGATAAGCGTTCTATAATACGATATCCAACACTATATCCCATCCATTCCAAGCGAGAAAGTTCTTCTTCCTTAGAGTAAATACATTTCAATTATTAATTACTGTATTTTATATTAAAAGATTTATCAACTCCAAAATATCTTAAGATGCTTAGCTTGAAACGATACAGAAGAGGATCACTATATAAATCATAAAATTGCATACTACATTGAATCATATAAAATACTTACTTTATCATTATCTGCTTTACTTAGAACGTATGTAACCATTTCTGCATGTAAATATTCAAAGAGAGACTGCACGCCTTCGCCAGTTGGATCGACTTTAGAATCTAATCCTTGTTGCTTCATAATGATCGAATTATACAAAACTCTACGAAATTGTATATAATTTTTCACTCTATCCTATGCATCACGTAAATATGTAGTCTGTATATACATAAACTTCATATAAAATGACAGTTTAGTTCTGGGTTATGTTATGTTGTGGAAAATGTCAAAATCGCACTTTAGTTCGAGCGTTCGCCGCTTAAGGGGGCAGCACCTCCCGAGCAGGGTATATGGCGCCACTTCTTTGATAACCTGTGAACTTTCCACGACAGTATTATTGTGTTGCAGTTTGAAAATAGCATCTTTGGGATTTTGTGTCTCAGAAACGCCTGGGATTAAGACTTTCACCTTGCAATTTCAAAACGATTTAATAAGCTAAAAATAAAATGGTCCATAAAAGAGGTCGATACAATTCAAACTGCAATAAAGCTATTTAAAAAAAAGAAACACCATTTTTAGTATCGCCACCAAAAGTGGTTCTTACTTCCTCTCAACCAAATTCATCACTTTTTCCATAAGTAGTTCCATTTTCATTCATTTTTATCTAGTGCATCTTATACCAAAAGCATATCTAACGCACACACATCCAAGATAAAAAAATAAACGTGTTGGATAATGAGAAGTTTTTTTTCATTTGATTGCACAGATGCGGAACGCTGGTATAGTGTCGTAGAGTGCATGCACAGAATATAATTATTTATTATTCGCCCTGCTCCTTACAATCTTACATCGATTAAACGAGAATCTCGATTAAAACATTATCCACGAAACATAAGCGATATATTCTCTGTCTCTACATATATTTGTGTATTCGCATATGCTCTCTTACTTTGGATTTTATCTATAATATACATAAGGTGTTACCTAATCCATAGTAATTCTCATTTATTAGAAGTCCTGATCTCAACTGGCCGTGACAAAAATTATTATCAAACAATTCAATGGCTACAGGTGCTTTATCATCCTTAATCGAAAATCCTATTTAATGAAAATCTCATTGACCACAATCTTTATACAGTAAATTTTGTATAATAAAAAACGAAGCACCATTAGTTTAACGACTCGTCATTAATATAGTCTTAATATAAATTTTTAAAACATTTAAGTGCATCAATTAGTCAACGACTTTGTATCTATGTGTGATGTATCTCACGTCAAACGGTCTGACATATATTAAAATTATTTATCCTATTATTTGTCAATCTGTTGAAAAGAATAATAATCCCAGCAGCATCCCTTCTGCATAGTACGGTTAGTTGCACCTTTCAAAATTCAAAATGCCTCTTGTACTTGCCTCTTCTTTCTTCAAACTTAAAATCAACGGTGCTAATTTAATTTCAAAACAAAGGCTATAAGTCATAGCGAATAACGCCAATTAATGGAATAAAATTCGTATTCTTAAGGAGATATAAGATTAAGAATTAGAAAAGGGTCATGTGGATGGTCAATTTGACATGTTATGCCGCACACACATATATGTATATATATTATGCATTAAAGGGTATCATTCGAAGGATGCGATGACGAAAATATAATATATCAGAGACTGAAATTCATTCGTCTTGCTTCCATCTATAGTTCCGTGACACATGGACAGTATTGTCTTTGAGAATTGTTTGGCTTGAAACAAACATACAAATTCAAAACATCCTATTTCATTTATTTATATCTATAATATACCATAATCAAATACAATAGAGAGTATTCGCTAAGCGTCGATCAAAGATAAATAATATATATATATATATAGCATCTCATTTTATTTCAACTAAGAATTGACAATTGTCCTCTAACAGTATAGATATTAATATCCTCAAGTTTGTTATTAATTTAACAATTTTCGGATATTTATCTTTTGTTCTGTCGCTTAAGAGAATAATACTGTTCTATTAGGCTTATCTCGTGAACGTTTAACGAATGCTCTCTATCTATCGCACGTGCCCATGAGAACAGTGCTATAGGTCTAATAATTGTAGAACGTGTACGTTTAAAAAATACTGGCTAATCGTTAATCGTACATTTTTCTGTTAGGTTTGTTTTTTCCTTTTAGTATAAAAGAAAAAATGCACAGGCGTCCAAAACAATTGTTTTTGCGTAATTTAAATTTTTGACGTTTCGCCCGATACATTATATCAACCATCTCGTATTCCTCGATGAATACACGATACAATATTTGATATTTATAATTAATTCAGTCCGCGTGCTTATAATACGTTAAAGTACAGGCAGACGGACGTCTTTTATACACAAAATTGATTAGTCGTTTCTTTTTTTTTCTTTTTTCTTTTTCTTTAGAAGTGCCAAGAGTAATACATTGGGACACGAGTAATATCTTCGTTATATTTCTAAAGTATCGAACGAATTTGGATTTTTAGGAAATGTCACTTAGTGCATGGTCGATTAAAATATTTTTCATGAAATTCCAGTCTGTTCATTCTTTGAGATAGAAGTATCTCATTTTCATATATATTATTAAACGATATTACTCGTATCGTCAACCGATTTTACTGTTTAGAATTAACATCATTAACCCACCGGACTTATCGTTATATAATAATTATGCAAATCATCTATGTAAAAATAATCTAGAGTGTTAATCAGCTGGACCGTACCAGCTGAAATTGGTTTTCTCATGAAAATCAAATGAACTGGCTAAGTTCAGTTGGTTCGGTCGAGCCGATTAAGTCCCTTTTAATGCAAAATTATCCAACTTGGAATTGATTATCGTGTAATTACCTATAAAAGTAGAATGAGTTTAATTAATGATCTGTTATCTTTTGTATTACAAAGATGGTTGCATTCAATAGTACAACTGGATAACAAACATTTAATTAAATCAATAATATGACTTTGATATGCCAATGGGTCAAGTACGCTACTAATCATTTGATAATTATCATTGTATCTTATTTAAGATGATCAAGATATACGTTGAATTATATGTGCTGGGACAATGACTTAGTGAGATTTATTTTGACTTTTAGACTGCCATTAAATTTCATTTCTTTCGTCGGCAGATAGTCGAGCCTCTTCCTTCAGTGTAAAATAGTAAATGAAATGAATAAATAAAAAAAATATTACTAAAATCTGAATAAGCATAAACTATTAATGAAATAGTATCAGTGCAGTATAACAGCGCATTAATATTCACTGTAGAAAACGTGAAATAGCATCATGAAATGATTGAGTAATTAATTTTCAGCTTGAAATTCCATTAACGTAATCCCTGACATTCCCCAACTAATTCTGAAGGATGAATTCGACCCGAGTAAGTCCCTATTTTCAAATCGTGGCTCATAAGCAGGAGATCAATTTAGTAAACGAGACGATGTTCATAACTAGGATAGCTTCGCGGTTGGGAGCCAAGAAGTTGGGCAAGGTTTACGTAATTGCGGCCGCCATAGTTCTCGTAGCCCTGTAAAAGTTAAAACAGAGAGAATACAATGATTTATTTATGTATGTTTTGTTTCACTTTAACGAAGGATTACACCAACCTGGGAACGCTTTTGTGTCACCATGTATCTCTTCTCAGAAGGATAATAATTACGTTGAGGATAAATCGATCCATACTGGGTGTATTGTTGTCCAAATTGATTTCCATATTGATCGTAATAATCGCTGGGACGAGTCCGTGGAATTCCAATATCCAATGGCGCCAAGGAGTCCGTGCCGACCGTGAAGTGATGAGGAGGATATACAGGTTCTTCCAGCCAAGAGCCAGCTTCGAATATTTTTTATACAGATTAGACTTTCTGTATGTGTTTACAGGAAAATTCAACTATATTGACTGTTTCAAAATACCAGTTCTGGGATCTTCATCATCCACATCGATCATGTTGCTGTCGTCATCGTTGGTGTATTCATCATCAGTTTCGTATCCTGGCCAATTACTGTAGAAAAAAAACACCGTTTATCAATATTTCAATAAATTTTAAGTAATAATGACAATTGAGTTAACTTCTAATGATCTCTTTTAAATATATATACTATCTTATAACATAGATACGTATATCGCTAATGTATTACCGAGCAAGTTTTAATCTGTCTACAGTATTATTTTCTATTAATAAATTACGCTTACCGTTTGCGTCGCTCGTTTTCCCAAAATGAAAGAATAGTCAAGACTTCCTGAGGATCCAAAACCAGGTCGCGTTTGTATCTGGCATCCTGGTACATGGGTAGACTGTAAATAAATAAATAAAAAATCATGTAACTAAATGCTCCAATTTAAAAATAAACAATTGTAATGAAAATCCAACATGTATTCCATTTCAAGTGACCAGAATTCTGTCAAGTTCAATGATACTATTTATAGGTACATAATTGATCTTTAAAAAATCAATGTTGGTTCAATTCAGGAACAGCCATGCGCTTCGCTATTGAACTAAGGTTCGATGACCTCTTGATATAAATTGTAATTAAATAATTTAATTCATAATATTTTGACATATCATGAATTACTTTTTTCCATGAATTATCATATAGAATCGCATGTGACGTAACGTTAGTAAATTATTGTCGAGAAATAACTAGAGATGTTTAAGTTTGGGGTGGGTTAGGTAGCCAATTCGTTCGATAACAGCCGGGGTCTCTGACGTCATAGCATGACCCAATTCAGATCGTTCTGGTCGGCTCCATTCAGCTTTTACCTAGGATATATCGAATCCATTCTATTATAACTTGAGATACAGTTGACTCATTCAGTTAATTCCAGCTATAAGTATAAAGTAGTAAATAACGTCTCCCATCCCCCCAATCTTTTACACTCTGTCTGAACGATGATTAATCAATATAAAAAAAAGAAATTTAATCAATGAAAATTCACTGTCGTCCCAAAACACTATATCGTGAAGTATCTACTTCAGGAAACTAATTCGTGTCTCATAAACCATAAGAGAACATCCTTAACCACATCAATGTCACTTATTGATCAATCGATGAAGTTGATATAAATAGAAAAAGGACTCTTGTATTGAACGCTCTTTAAATAATAAAAGGCAGTCGTTCTTAACGTAATAGTTAGGAGCCACAAAAGAAAATATAAAATTGTATTGAATTGGCTATAACTATCAATGTATAAGGGATGAGAAGTCAGTAGTTAATGCGCAATGATTACTAGTGTCGGTGACCCTAAAATGGCTCGGCAATGATGAGACTCCCTTGAGGCTGATCGATCGTGTTGCTTGGCAACTGTCTGGGAATGGGAGAGGCCTAACCAGCAGGCTTGGCAAAACACGAGCGTTCTACAGGTGGCGGAAATTCGACGAAATGTTCGCTGATTACAGGTCACGATTTTCTCGCTGATTACTTGGAGAAAGACTAATGAGGATCTGGTGATTAGAAGGCCTTCGTTTCTTTCAGTCCCTTGCGTTGAAATGGACCAGATGATTAATTAGAACGTAGGACCTTAAACATCCATGTAATTTTCATTGACGCTCTTGGTTTGTCAACGAGCTCAAATTAGTAAGGAAACTTGTTTCTTTTTTCTGCATATCTTTCTTTAGGTTTTGTATAGCAAGATGACATGGTATGGAATTGCCAGTCTGTACATATAATTTGTACGGGTACAAGACGTGATCTGTGTGATTACTAACCTGCGCTTAGCTTGAATTACAGGCTGCGGAATGTAACTTATTGGTGAAGAAGATGAGGAAGAAGCTGGCGAAGAAGATGGCACCGGGGACGGAGTTGTCGTGTATATCGATGTCATGGAATTATCTGATCTCTTACGTCGGCCATCCATACCAAAATCATAGTAACGTTGATAGCTTGGAACATCCCAGTTCTTGGGTCCATCGGTGATCTGATTAGCAAGGATTTTACTGTATCTGTAAAAAAATGTACCATATTGAAAATTGATCTTGTATCTGATGTCATTGTTCGAGTTTCATTGTCGGTCAGTGCTTACTCGTAATTCTTGTCATAAGGCGACAAAATTTTACGATCAAAAGCAGTACTGCTTATCGGCTTTGGTCGTTGAAAGTTGTCACTCTGTGCAAAAGCTGCCTTGATGTCTTCTAATCCGGAAGTACCTAAAGTCCCTGGACAATGACAAAGGTATCTCAGTCATCTCTTGAAAATTAATATCCGGTCTGTATCAATTTGTATCTTTCATTGAAGTTGTGTGCAACTTACGTTTCTCAGTGCTTGATGGGTACAAGTGATTGTTGGCTGTGTTTTCGGCCTGTCGATTTTGTTGATTGCCGAACATCAATATTTCCTGAGCACGTTTTGCTAAAATTATTACATGAGGTATAGATTATAAATTTTCTTTGTTGGAAGATGATATAGATTTTAATTTGTTCGTGGTTGCTTTTTTCTGGGACGTATAAGAAATTTAATTCTACCCTTGATACAGGTGTAGTTTTATATGGCAAACTAAGTCAAATTAAGTGGAATGAGATAAAAGTAGGAAGAAAATGTTGTGAGTTTGGAAATTTCATTACTTTTTGGCCTCATAAGTTGATCAGCTTTCTTCAAATCTTCCATTAGAGTAGTGGATAACGCTTCGCCCATTACGGCTAGCGTTACCAATGTCATTAAGCACAGCCAGTGGGATAACATCTGCAACAACGATGATAAAAAATCAGAACTTATGATAGAAATAAGTAAAAGCAAAATTAAGACCGTCTCATAAACTTTAAAAATCCCATAAATTGGAACGCTTCATTTATGTAAATTTCAATTTCAATAAAGTTCCTCGCTTCAGTGTAGGCTCTAAAAAAGTAATGATTATTCAGAAAAGAATGTTTAATCAAATTTAACGTAAATCCCTTGGCATAATTTGCGGACCTTTAATGAATTCATTCAATACCTGACAGATTGGATCAGCGTGCACTGAACTATGAAATTAATTACACGCGCGAAGAAACTCAAGCAATAAATTAATAATTTATTTTTGTCAATCTTTATACTAATGTTCAAAAATTAAGAAAAATCTTACGTTACAAATTTTGTAAATATTCTCAGTCACAAAATACATATATCTCTGATATACGTAAATAATTAAAACGCTCGGTTTTTCAAAATCGTTAATTAATAAGTCAATGTCAATAATTACGAATAATCTGTCTTGAAAGATATTGAATTCGTAAAATTACTTTCATCCAATGAATGAGAGTCACGCGGGCAAATTTATGAATGCAACCGCTGCAGTAGTAACGATATATATAAAACCAGGAATGGCGCTGCTAAAAAAAATTTAATTAAAAAAGGCAACAGAAGCTCTATTACCTTCGCCCAGGAAAAAGGTCTAAGCCAAAGTTCCTAAGATGCTGTTAGGTTTCTCTTCTTAATTTGGAGATCGATCACAGAGCAAGGGACACCTTTCGGCTTCGACGGTCCAGGGAGAAGTGGCTGGCAGGGCTCTGTAACGTCAGCCAGAAAGGAGCTACGCAGGGGTGGAAGCACCGACTACGGAGAAGGGCTCTTGGTCGATCAACCAACCCCACTCTGTAAAATTTCTACCCCTATCACTCCCCGCCATTGATATAGAATGCATATATATATATGTAGAGAAGAACACAGCATTCTGAATACGTACGATTCGGCGACAGAAGCTTCATTCCCTGCATTGAAGTAGGCCGATAAACTGATAATTCCAAATCTCCGCGAGAATCTCTTCGATCATTATATTTTTCTTTCCTATAATGATCATCTACCATTCCTGCTTCAAAAATTGCTTTGATACAGTAGAATCCGACTGGATAAAAATAGAGTCGAGTCTGCCTTAAACAGATTCGTAAAATCTAATCGTCAGCTTGAAAGTATTTGCGAATAAGATGATAATCGAATTCAGTAAAATAGATACTGATGAAAGATATGAAAGACGTAAAACGAGACATCCTTTTCATTCGTCTATTACTGTATAATGATCGAGAGACACAAGAGGTTAAGAATCATAGTGCATAATAGGTATGAAACTGACAAGATGCAACTACTAAGGTTACTAACCAATAATACGTATTATTGCAGGACATTTTTAGAAGCTTCATCCGGAACAAACGTGATTCCTCTTTCCTTTCTTGGATTACGTCTTGAACGTAACGCTGGTGCCTTGTGTCTTGACCTTTATCCAGCCCACACACTTTGCGATATGCCCACGCAATTTTGCACCCACGCAACCGCTGCCAGCCCAGCCTAACCTAAAACACTCGAAACCCCTACCCTTGATTACCCGCTCAGGACGACAGTGGCGTAGTGCCAATCGTCCCTAGATGCGCTAATCAAGAGACTCGGTCGAGTCTCGCGCCAAGTACAGGCAACCGGCTGTACAGGGCACAGCTCGCCGAGACTCTTTA
>JAYRCB010000212.1:79659-160847 GCA_036026315.1 Trachelus stipa
ATACTTTTTATTAGAGGAATACACATCACTCCTGTACTTGGCGTAGTTTTTTACACGTAAGTGTTTTTTGGGGGATACAAGTATGCTGGTGTAAAAGAAAAGTTTTAAGACTTTAAGTCGTTTCGGAAGCTTATATATATATATATATATATATATTTCATGAGGACCAAATTTTGGCAGAGAACGTTACTGTTGTACGTAATATATTTTCTGGCATCAAATTGCATCGTTTACATAAATTCATAAAATTATTATAACGCGCGCCAATGCTTCTGCGTCAAGTCAAAAATCATAAAAGGCGGAAGTTTGTTGTTTCTGGTAAAAAGGAAGAATTAATCGACTTAATTTCCGGGTGAGTCGAACATCTTTTTTACCCGTAATAAATTCTCTTTTACTATACCCGTCTTTCAAAGCCTTCGTGATATAACGATGGGTATTGGATAATTCTGTACGATATAAAATAATTTATAGTTGATAAAAACGCGAGACAAATACTTTGAGCTATATGATCCATCGTCACTAATTCCCATTCGCGGTGTTATAAAAATGAATATATTAAGTGTCGTAAATTAATACCGTGTTTATAATCTTGAGAGTTGATACGTTAAATATGATTTGTTTTAAACACTGAAATTGTTTCTAGCCTAAAAATTTTATATTCCCGAGAGTGCATGTGTTTCGGGAAGCCAAAAAGGAGCTCCCAGGCTGTATCATCTGTAAAAAAACTTTTTACCTGATAAACTTTGTCCAACGTATGCTTGAAGAAAAAATTAAGTTCATCTAATGAAAATACATCGCTGATCTTCACATCGCTGATATCACCCGTCATAAAGTATGTAAGTATCTAATACCATATTTTTTATTATCTTCACGTTCAAAAAATTGAAAATCCTCTACCGATTGGTGCTTCCTTCTTTTCCAGTTACTTTGCCAACTGGTTAATGTCAATGGCAATTGGTACCAAGCGAAAGTGCTTAATTAGAGTTTTTCAGTGACATCTATGGATAGCGTAGTAAAATTTTTGAAAGTGTATGAATAATTTATTTTCTATATATAGTTTTACTGAGCACTGCAGAAACCATTTGGAACTGTAGAGTGTGTGTGTACTGCGAGGGTTGGGTCCCATTGACGTCAGTGCTTGATTCTTGAAACAGCGAATCGTTGTAGTCGCGTGGCCTGGAGATGCGCACTGTGGTAGGGATGAAACTTAGGGTAAACTCTTCCCAGGGCTGCAAGAAGCAATATCAAGAATCTACAAGGTAGCAAAATTATTACTGCGGATTTTTTTTATAAACCATGAAAATATTTATTTATACAAAATTACTCAATATCTCATTTTTTACATAGTAACAAGCCTATTCAGAAATATTGTACCAAGGAAGTTTGTTTTATATGGTGGAACCAACTTCAGTTAAAGCAATATTTTTTGATAACTTTATATACAATGATGAATTATATAAATATCAAATCACAATCGATTAACTTGCAACAATCTTTTCATACTCGATTCACTTCATCCTAATCAATGATTAAATTATTTTATAATAATGGCACTCGGAATCTGACTCACTTTTCGCAATACTTGTTACGCTACTGTTACGGAGATAGGTTCACAAGGGTGGGAATAAGTACTGGGAGTAGGGATATTTGAGGGTTTTCGAATAAGAGTGGGAATCGCGTGGGCGAGAAGCTCAGATCGATCCGGCAGCTGCGTAGTAAAGGACGCCTGTTGATACGAAACTGGAGTTTCATTCATGAAACAGTGAAAATCGAGACGCCCTATCAATGCATGTCGCAGCTTCATATCCAGAAAAAACAGAGGCCTTATTAAATGCGATCTAAACAAATATTAAATAATAAAGAAAATATAAATATAATTTAAAGTAATATAATAAATTGACAATTTTTCTCAAATTAAACCCTAGTACTTTATCTAATAATTTTCATTCACACTTATTATTTTTTGAACCAAGTAGACGTCTACTCTGTCCTGAAACAAGAATAAAGCTCGTGCTTATTTTTTCGACGGATATGATTCTTGCCTTTTTATTATCATTTGACACACTGACTACTGGCTGTATCTTTTTTACTACATCACATTGACTTTCCACTGAAATATTTTCCAGGGGTTGCAGCTCCATACGAACTTTGCTATCCTTGCCATCGTATCTCCATGGACCATCTTCTTCGACTTCTACAAATTGCCATTTGAAGAATTTAGTTTCATCTGGCAGATGTTCTATCGGATGTTCTTCATCCGATACCTTTGGATCTCCTAAGTATTTATCATTATCATTCTCTACTTTTGGATTTGCTTTTTGTGCCTTCCGGATCCTTATTGCAGGTTTCTTAGTTTCAAATTCCAACGAGCTATCGTCGTCATCCGTAATTGGTATTGCTCTCTTGTAATTCCGTTTCAATATTTTTTTCGTGCTAGACATTTTCTTTTTATTATTCCTACCCGATATATGTTTGATTATGAAAATTTCATTGTTTTTCATATAATCTTCTTGTGGCTTTGTTGCTTCATTGACACTTTTTATATTTACAGTCGGGTCGATATTTTCATTCACTGATTTTCTTCTGCTCCAAAATTTTTGTACACGCTTCTTCTGTCTACCTGGTACATCTGAAAGAAAAAGATTTATGTTATCATTTTTGTATATGTACCGGTTATCATATTTGATCAAGGACTTACGATTCTCATTTTGACTAGAAGAATTCAAACTTTCGCTGGTATCGGATGAAATATCGTTAAAGGAATTTTTACGTGACCAGGATCCGCGTCCGGTCTCAGAAAGATTATCTGACGATGTAGAACTATAAAACTTTTTAAATTTATTCCATAACCTATCGGCTGTGTTCAACCAATGTTTTGGATAAATCCACTTAGTTGTTCCGGTTTGGATAATATTTTTGTTTTTCGAAGGTATTTCCTTCCTCTTGTTCACGATGGCTGGTCGTTTTTCGTACGTTTTCAAGTCTCCGCGTTTCACAAACTCTATGTGACAGAAAATCGATAGTCGTATAACTTGTACAAAATTATATAAGTAAAATCAAAGGAAACATTGAAATTACCTGATACAGTGGGAAAATCATCATCGCTACTGAAATAGTGTAATGCACTGGGTAATTGCAGGGGTAATTTATCAACTGGCAAGATTTCATCCCCCTTACACCTTTCACCCTCTTCCTTGGAATTGATCCGAACATCAATTCTGGGTGTGTACTTTTGGGAGTGGTGATTCGACGTACCCGCCAGGGGTTGATCAAATTTTTCCAGAAAAAGGTTATCCACGTGCACAGCATCGCGGATGAGCTCAGGACTCGTATACTTTTTAAACTTCGTCGAAATTCCATGGACCTTCGAAGTTTCCTCTGTGGAGGAATACCTTGAATTTCTAATAATTGTTGATTTTTTCAAAATGGTTTTATGCTGTGAGTCTTTTAGTTTTATAGAATCGTCGGTGCTTTCGGATGTTTTTTTTTCATGAGACGTATCTGTCTTTTTCGAGGGTGAGTCGAGTGATTCCTCCCAGTCGGTTACCCAGTTGTCCTCGGTGTCGGTGTCACTGTCGTGAAACCTCACAGATTTGTATCGCACGGAATTATTCACTCTACAACGTTTCCTTTTACGATTAAATATTAATATTTGTGAATTCGATTTATTATCGGAGGAATTCGAATCGATTCGCGATAATGGTAGACTGTAATCTTTCACTTTATCACCTGGAATTGGAGTACTGCACGAATTATTAGGACAGTTATCCATTTGCTGTGTATGGATATTCGATTTCAGGAACACAAAGTTGACCAATTCCGATTGAACTAACCAATTTTCGTCCTACTCTATTTGACCACGACGAATTATTGACTATAGAGAAATAAGAAAGAAAAATATGTACATCTATTCGTGCCGATATATCGAAGCGACCTTGGCGTTTTTGCTTAACATATTTGTACAAGAGTCACGTTTGACAGTTGTCATTAACGATTGTAACGATCATTTTGACAAATTGCAAAGTGTGCGAAGTATGCCCATGTCCAATGACAAATTAAAGATCGAAGTTAATTCTCAGCTGTCATGTCAATGTCAATTATCAATCACATTGTTCCGTCGATAATAGTTACACGTAATTCCTTCCTTACCGACAAAACGTAACAGCAATATCTATTCATCGTCGATAATACCAAACAAGTGAGTCTTCTTCTTTTTCTGCGCTGTTTTAGTACGTAGAACAGCCGGCAGGTCGCAGGACTAAAGCAATATGCTCGACTCGTGCGAATTCATACAGAGATTTTCGACCCTTTCATTAATAACTTAAGCTGAATTGCTAAAAGTGTATTTATCGACACACTCAACTTTGACAAATCAGCATCGGATATGATTCAGCTTCTGTATGGATAACGGCATAGTGAGTCACGTTTGCGTGTCCAGGATAACATACAATTTGCATACTATAATGTGTCATAGAAGGAAGGGGTTTCGAATGAGTAGGTCCCTCTTTCCCTATCGTAATTGATAACACCACTCTAACTGACTCATCCTATTGATTTTCATCCTCTGCAGAATTCACCCGCCGGAAGTGCAGTTCACGTTACAAATGAATTTTGCATGTCGCGAACTCGTCGCAAATACATTCGCTTCACGTTGAAACATTTTCTTCAAGGATTCCATCGAAGACAAATAAATAGAAAGCAGCGTGCTATCCATATGTGTATACTACATACGTAGTAAATACTTCAATGTTCAAGAATAACTTGACCTAAGTCAATTATTTACGTCACACTCCATTCACTCAGTCACAGCAATATTTATAAAGAATCTGACACTATAACCGGAAGTGACGTTCAATAGTGTCGAACCTATTTTCCAGGAGTTTGCTTTAGTCACATATGCATATGTCTATGGTCATACATGTGTCAAGTTGATACCTGATAATTCACATGTCATCGTTGATCATCGTTCTTATAAGCTACTCGTATATTTGAATCCATATTATATTAATTAACATACAAAAGTTCGTTTCACAGCTCTGAAATATATGTACATAATTTTTTCTTGTTCACTGTGCAAATTCTTTGGTAGGAAATAATGATAGAATATACAGAAATATTTAATTTTTTATCTCTGGTGCTTCATATAAATATACAGATAATGAACTATCTGATATCGTTATCAGGGCAATCACTAGTAATCGCGTGTTAACCCGAAAGAACCTGGATGTTTAATTTCGAGTGATTTTCCTGCTCGATCGATTCGTGGCGCATGTGCATCACAGTGCGAGCACCTTTTTACCTCCGCAGCCAGTCTGCTTCGTCAGTCCGTGCGCGACCTTCACAACGTGAGGTTCTACGTCGTTCGCGCAGTACATTTTTCCTCTACGAGAAAAAATATAAATAAAACTGTTTCTTCTCTGTTAAGACCTTGTCTACTATTGATCTACCATAAAGGTAAAAGTATACATCGTTCAGACATACGCATCGAAAGCATCTATCAAATAGAAATATAAATTAGATAATCAGAAAATTTGTGTCTTTGTTTATAGTCTTATCGATATTGATAAACGATACCTGTTAGACGTAAAATCCTTAATGACAATGATACACGTTTTTCGAAAATTTATTTATTAACGCTCGTTCTTGACGACGTTACTTCTGATACGTCATTTCTCTCGTATTGACGCAGTGGCCGACGTATCTACAAGCTTTTTCATAAAAACAATATCCTTTCCATTGTAAAGATGCCGGCAGACGCGGAACTCAGCAATCTCTTAAACAGAAGACAGAGGATTAACGAGGAGCTTGACGAAGGGAAAGAAGTTAAGAAGGAATACAAATTCGTGAACGTTTACACGGAGTTTCACGAACTGTCAAGACGAGAGATCAAGCAGTACGAACAAACGTTCAACAGGTTAGTGTTTATGAAAACTTCAAAACTCAGTACAATAAAAGTGAAACGATTCTCTAGATTAAATAGAATTCAACGAATGCGTCATAACACGGGTAGAACGAAAGTCTGCTTAGTTTATAGTTCGTTACACGTATCACCGTCAGAGTCGCTGCTGTCCGATAACATATCTTTCCCTCCAATTGAAAAATATTCAACGTTAACGTCTGACATGAAAACTCGTTCGATCGTGCCGAATGATAAAAGGGCACAGCAATCAATTATTTATAGACTAGAAACTTGCTTGTGCGTTGTACGATAACTAGAAGTAATGACATGCACAGCTGATACCGTTTTCATGTTTGTAACTTAAAGTAAACTGAACGCGTATTACGTATAAAATATTCAGCCAATGAAATCCATACCAGTTGTTGATACCAAGTAAATCAAATATATAATACAACAAAGGATATCGTAATGATTCTAGTTTTGGGGTATGTAGCGACCGGTATTCCTTCTCTCTAGAATTTCTTCACCGACAATGAGTCTTATCCTTGGTCTAACCTTGTTGATGGAACGCGATACGTGAACGGAATCTACAGTCGCACCGGTGTAGGTGTACCTACCGGTAGGATGAATGCTAATTTATGCAGTCTTACACACGCAATATGTAGTTGAAGAGCTGCACACGTGTCTCAATGTGATTTTGATTTTTTTCTTCGTTTTACTGCTGTGCATAGAGACTTTGCTTTTATACGGGAAGTAAGCCGTTGCTGAAATTTTCAGTTAGAAGAAAGAAACTGTGGTGCGGTTGTTAGGTAGAGTGAAGTTTCTTGTAGTTGAATGTATCGCCGTTGTCACTTAGGAAATAAAAGGCGTGTCGATAGCTAGGCCAATTATTTACTTCTGGAAAAACTTTGAGGTTATGTAAGCAGCTTCAACGTAGAATGAGTTCATTAATCTTTGATTATGTGTTGTGTGGGACAACAATTTATCGGGATGTCCGCGTGACATAGTATACGGCGTTTCAGTCGAGTTGAACGTTACTAGGAAGTTTTAGGTATCGATATTTTTTTCAAACATGCAATTTCCATTGTGAGGTATATAAAAAGTATTGCGTATCGTGTGGACATTTTTGGGCGAGTTTCAATATTTAGCTATTTCTGTAAGCTACTTCATAGTTTTTGCCTTTTCTGAGGTGTTTATGGTATATCTTTTGCAAAATAATGCGTTCATAGCTGCTCGTAAACGTCACTAAGACTTTATTTAGTGGGTCGTGACGTTTGGTTATGTATTCCTGGAAATTTTCCTATTCACGTAAATTTGTCTGGGTGGTAAAGTTCTTTTATGGTAGCTGAAACACTTGCGTCCCTGAAAGATAATAACACGTGTTTCCCAAACACGTCAGGTGCTTAGACCACGACTGCAAGCACCTGGCGTGGAATTTTGAAAAGGAAAGTCGTTACAGTGGTACGGGACAAATGGAATACAGAACTTTGCAGAACAAAATGAAGTTTGCGAAAATTGAGCAAAAATTGCTAAAATCTTGAAAATTCAATTTTCTCGTCCTTTGAGATGTTTGCCAGCAAATGGAGATTTATATAAATTACACACTAAAATTGTAATCTTTGTTCGCTTCGACTGTTCTATAAACTAATTTGTCAAGATTTATCTAAGGTGAAGTTAATATTTTTGAAAAATTTAAAAACCAAGAAAAAGTAGACTGCGACCCTGGTCGTACCTGGAGATCGACCAACCTCGGGCTGCATTGTTAAACCTGCTGGTCAAAATAGCCGCAGCACAAAAAAAAGGATGAAAAGGAAAAAATATAAAGGGGCCGAGGGTTAAAAAAAAACGTAGAACGTAGCTCGCGAGACACGCTCGAGACCACCTTCTTTTTCTTTTGCTTCTTCTTCTCCTCCTTATTCGTCATCTTGCACTTTAAACTTCTAAAGCCGTGTCTATATTGTGCGACTCTAAGCTGTCGCTATTGAATATCTTCCTTCTACTCGATAACTGGCTCCAGCGCGTCCATTAATCGAATAATAAATTTAATGGTAAGAAATTCCTCAGGACGTTCAAGCGGAAAAGTCGTCGCATCCTCAAATGTCATTTGGCAACATTGGAAACAGTCCATGTATCCTGTTCAGAAATGAGAAAACGTGACGCCTGCTGTCATCGATTACTGCGCAGCCTGTTTAAACGTGGATATGACGAAATATGGAAAACCGGATGAAAATGTGAAACTGTGAAAAATGTAGGTCGTTAAGTATGCAGAATCATTGACTCTCAACCCGCATGACGTAACGTGTCAAACGAACTGTTGCCAAACGTAATCCAAGATGACGCTGACTGCATCACAACACTATATCCTAGATATATTAGAAATTTCCTCCAACTTCCATCTGTATTAATAACATTGCTCAACAAAAGACAATATGATATTATGCACAAAGAATCAATCATAATTTAAAGCACCGATCACAGCGACAAAACGTCACAGAGATAGGATGCGGTTTTATCTATACTTGTATGAAACTTCCTGTCTACTTTTGTGGCCGCGATGTTAACTACTTTCCACAAGCGAAATCCAATATGGTCTCTTTGTACTGCTTGCAGGAAGGATCAAGAGTCGTAAAGGAGCCTCTGGTGATCATAGAAAGAATTTTAAAGAAACAACATAGCGCGACATCTCAATATTCATAAAGTCAATAATATAATAGTACAAACGGTTCCATCCTGTAGCTTAGTCAAAATTTGTAAAACACTCTCAGGTCGTTATCCTCTTCTATATATTCAATCCCAAGTTACTGTTACGTCTCCTAGTTGGGACGCACAGTCAAAGAAACTTACACCGTGTCTAATTTCCTGTTTATCGTTATCACAAAGCCAAGTCTCTATCGTCGTATCTCGATTTGCCAAGGCCTTATCTTTATTTTACAATGCGACGTGCTTACCTTACAAACTGGAATCGATACCTCAAAGAAGAGTCACCATGAACCATACCTAACGGCCTACAGTTCCTCTTGGGCTATAGAGTATACGAAGTGTATACATATGTGGTATCGGGATACGTTGTCGAAAAAGACATTCAATGGCGTTGCTGAACGTTTTATATACAAGGTACGATTGGGACTCCAGGTGAACCACCTGGATCAGGTTTACAGTCCTGCCCGTTGCTTAGTAACCTCCTCCTCTAGCCCTGAAGAAGAGTACAAGCCATTGGTATAAAAGTACATAAGGCAACCCTTAAAGGATTGCTGACTAGAATGCAGCAGTAATATATATATGCACATACAAACACATAAAGGGTGGAATGCATGCAGAGAACTGACAATCATACCGGACTGAAGAATCACAGAGAATGATGATGCTGAAAGGACACAAGGCGGACCCCTAAAGCTTGGCATGAGGCTCCTCGATGCTCGTGGGAGTTGTTCTATTTCTGGAAGGATCACACTTCTCTCCATAGCCATCTTTAGGAGCCATACCACCCGTAGTCAAATGTCTACAAGTTAGGTGCAACTTGTCTTTTTGTCATATTACTTTGAGTATATTCACCGAATTTTTCTGATGAAATTCCTTCTGGGAGTCTCATTCTCACTGGAACGATATTTATTTCTGGTGTCTAGTTCAACTTCTTGTACAATAGTGTATGCGACGTATACTTTACTCAGTGGCGTTAATAGAGAATGCAACTTACATTGACAGCTGTCCCACATTTCTGAATAGTCGGTTTATACTTCATATAGGATTTATTTGTGGTGCATCTCTGTAGGCCGATTTGCATGGATGCACTGGCGTATGGATTGTATTGAATATATTGATACATTGACTGTACTATGTGTATATATGTGGAGATTAATAGCACGACTCAATGATAAGAAAGAAAGGAGGGCTGGATGGTTTGCCTTGACCGAATGTAAAATCTTTCAATAAAATTCTCATACCGTGTAAACATCTTCCAATTCGTTTATAATGAATCCGGTGCAACTGATACGTCGTGTCGAAATTCTGATCTGGGTATGGTTGAGGAAAAAAAAGAAGCGTCCTGGACTCAATGGGGCTCGAGCTATTTTTCGTATGCGAGCGTTTAGGTGGGATCTTATTTTGTCTGACTTGAGACTTTGAATATCCGTCCTGCGAAAAAGCTCTTTTGCCCTCGACCTCGACCTTTTGCTGGAGTTATCGATATATCCCGTCGCGGCACTTTGCCGACCTCGACCTCAGCGACATTCTCCTTTCCTCGCTGTAGCCAGCTGATCGATAAGTCTCCAGAAGGAGATACATGCGTGGGCTGCAATTTATACATTATTATCTTATCGAATTAAAATAAAAACGTTGTACCTTCTTTGTTACACCATTTTGTTAGTCAATTCGATTCCAACTGCAATGTTCAGGTGATTGATACATTATTATCTTATCGAATTAAAAGAAAAACTTTGTACCTTCTTTGTTACACTATTTCGTTAGTCAATTCAATTTCAACTGCAATGTTCAGATGATTAATCGTTTACGATATGTGCATTGTACTTGATGCTAGTTTGTAACAAGATTAATTGTCACTGTACGGTGATTGTTGAAATTGACAGGTATACGTAGACGTTGGTGATGTCCAAGAAAAAGTGTGCGAATTTCTCAAGGATAGTGCAAGTGCACTATATCGCAATGCATTTCGCTGCGGTGCACTGCATGCGGTATTAGCTTTCCCCTGCAGGTTGCAGATTATCGATTACGTACGGCTTAATAGCAGCTATAATGCAGTTGAGAAATTCCTGGATTTTCCATGACTTTCACTGCTTCAAATATTACTGCTTCGTTATTGCTGTCTATACCGTCAACCGTCACATTCTATAAATATTTGTCATTCTTTTGAATGACAGTTTGTACCGTTTACCGACCTCGGGTATAACCTTCAATTAATAGCCGATCTGCTTTACCGACGAAAGTATCAAGCTCGTCCTTGATGGTGGATAATAGGAGTCTTGCTTACTGTTTGACAGAACATCCGCTGGGAGGTTTTTAGTAAATTGTTACCCGTGTACAATGAACAGTCGGAAAATCAATTTCTTTTTACTCTTACTACTGCATAGTGCCGGTTAACCGGTCGCCAAACACAGCCAATCGCGTACCAGGACCTTATAAGGTTACCACATCGGCGAAACCACTACCGTTCCTTTGTCCGCCTTTTTTGGATCGCTGCTCAACTGATTCTCCGATCCGTCGTTCCTTCTGGACTTTGTTGACGTATTTGCCCGATATCTCATTACTGCATTTTCTGTATATGAAAGTCGGGTGAAACTTATGTACGACGGAGATCTTTGTTGGGTGACAATATATTATATTGCTTCGTCTAAAATTATTGAATGTACAATAAGCTCACTGTAAGAGTGATAAAATAATTTAAAAATTACTTTTGGACAGATTTGACGCGGGACGCGATGGCTTCCTTGATTTGGCTGAACTTAAAAGAATGATGGAAGTTCTGGGCGCGCCTCAAACTCATCTTGGACTCAAGGCTATGATCCAGGAAGTGGATGAGGATGGTGACGGTCGTATTTCCTTCCGTGAGGTTTGTAGATTTGCCAGGATGCAAAAAAAAAAAGAAAAGTACTTTAAAGCATTTAAACTCGCGGGATTGCTCGTTAGGTTTTTTTTCTTTTGATTTCTCTTTCAATTTAATTGATTTATGTATACTGCCTTGTATATATATTTATACGGACGGAAACGTTCAAAACCAGTGGGCACCAGCTGGCCATGAATGAACTCAACGAACGGTACCAAATTGTGTTTTATTACTTTACTTCATGTTTCCACATAATTTCGTTAGACACCTTCCGTTAGGGCAGATTAAAGATACATGATTATAAACTCTATGAACTTCACGTACACTTGTTTCACTAACAATAAGTTATTGTACATGCCTGTAACTTGTGTCTTTTTGTCTATACAGTTTTTATTGATCTATCGCAAAGCTCGTGCTGGAGAACTTGAACAAGATTCCGGTTTGGGTCAGCTTGCACGATTGACGGAAGTGGACGTTGACGAAGTTGGTGTGACTGGCGCCAAGAACTTCTTCGAAGCTAAGGTGAACATTAGTTAATATGTAATTGTTCGTTTAATGTGAATCAGGTTTAAATGGTTAACCGGGTTTCACTTAATTTCGTACTGTCGCTGTAGTTGATTTTGAAAATACTTTTTTTTTCAAGATTGAAGAACTTCGCAAAGTGAGCAAGTTCGAAGATGAAATCCGCATGGAACAAGAGGAACGGAAACGGGAAGAAGAGGAACGCGCAACAAGACGCGCTCAATTTCGGCAGAAAGCTGCACTGTTTGGTAAAAATTAAACCAACCCGTCAGTATGTGTTCTGTACACATTAATCGAAAACTTTAGTGGCGAACGAAGTACACATATACATGTTCGATGAGAGTAACGTTGGACGAATGAACGACTGAATCTCCAAATGGTCGTTTTAATAATTGGCAAATGTGATTTCATTCCTGGATGTGATATGATAGATTTCTATAATCGTTACATGTATACGTTTATTATACACATTTGTATCGTATCGTCATGAAAACTTGTAGAGTTTGCTATACTGAAATTATTGTAAGGGCCGTCCGATAAAAAGCTATCGAAAGAACTTGGTTTTCAAGAGAGCGAAAGAAAAGAACAAATTTTATCAAATTTTGGAGAGTACAAAGTTTATAGAGTACAATGCGAAGTATTAATTGCTATTGACGCTCAGTGGTTATTAAGCTTCCATTGCTGCTGGAAAAATGGCAAATTATAAAAAATATTTTTAAAAATCGTTGACATATTATCAAGAATGCCGACACGCTATTGATTTGTTTAACAACTGAAAAGCATAAGTGAAGTTGCAATTATAATTTGTCACAATTAGCACGTAACTGTGTAGTATAATTTTTAGAGGATTTAGCAATTAAGGCAAAAAAATTATCGTGGAAAGTCTCATTCGTTATTTGTACATAATATGATTGCTTTGTCGAAAAAATATTAAACGTTAAGCTAATATTTTTAATAGGTTGCAAACAGTTTAAAGCAATTTTAAGAACCACGAGAGTCGTCCGTTAATGTATATTTCTGGAAAAGATATGTTACTTGTAGCTGACGTGAAGTTTTCGAGGAATTATAACCAGACAATGGTCATCGATTAATTTTTATAGCAGAATTCCCAAATCATTAGATTATACTAGGTTTATAGAGCGCTTAGGTTACAACGAAAACTTATTTAATGTATAATTGTAAACTGCTTCCTTTTTTTTTATACTTGCCGTGCGATTTTTTTCTGTTAGACATAAATCCAACCCTAATTAAATAGAATCGCACCTACAGCAGCTGTTACAATACAAATATTTGATTTACTGTGTAATTATATGCATTTATGCTATCGTGTCTACGATGTTACGTTAATTTTTATCACTGATAACAGAGTAAAAAATAATTACCAGAATTTTCAATCTTTGTAAATGTGTACTCATTACTCTAACCCGTGACTTGTTTCCATCTTCTATATTATCCAATCACTTTTAATTAATATCATCATTAACTTTCACCTGTCGAAAGTTTATAGAAATAATATTTGAAAGTATATCTTTAGATGAGTTTAACTGGTTTGGAAGAAATCATAGTAAAACGTGTTTTAATAACCTAGTGAAAGCCGAAAAATACATTTTCAATAATTACACGTTTCTCATGGAGATTTGGCGCCAATCTTCGTATTGAATAGGATATTCTTAAACCATGGTAAAAATATTCAATTTAATAAATATATAGTAGAGCTTGATTGTTTTGTTAAAGCAAGACTTTTAGGATCTTTAAAAAAGAATTTTAAAAAATTTGTATAACCAAAAGCTCAGAAGTTGATATATGAGTTAAGAGAGTAAAAAACAACATATTTTTTCAATGTTTCGCTCCTACTTTAATAATCCTTTTAAGAATAGGGATAAATGTAGATTCTGAGTAAAAAATAAATTTTTATACATATGTAGATCATACACGTACTATGTTATAATAGTAATTTATAAGTAATATGTGATCTATAAATGCAGAACGTCTATTGGCAAATTCAAAAAGAAGTATCATTAATGGTAATTCGAATGCGGAAGCATTCGTCTCATAAGAAAACATACGAACCACTGCACACCGACAGCCCATAAATTACTTAATTAACAGCAGTAGCAGTGAAGGATATTGTTTTCTTTGTCTGCATACAGAGATTTGCTATTTTTATAGCATACTCGTATTATAAATTTTTCTTAGCTTTACATCGTTAAATCATAACGATGCGCTCGTTCCATTAGACGTAATTGACTAGGACCTCCGAAACAATTGGTCTTTGTTTTGTACTATCTCCTTTGTTTATTATTGTTGTCTCCTAAGATTCTATTAATTTTCTTTTGTGCAATACGTCGCCCGCATTGACAGTTCTTATTAACATGAAATCTAAATTTATTGTTCGGTTGATAATTATTAACTGAGATATCTTTTGTACTCCATAGATAAAAATTATATTTTATTTGATTCACGTAGGATCATGGTACGAGAAGAATACTTTTATACGATCGAAAAGGCAGTGGTGTCTTTAGAAAGTTACAAAAGTAAGTTTCAATGAAAATTCATCATGATAAAGGTTATCTATTCAAAATGATCATAAAATAATAAAGATCAGAAGATAAGAAATGGTTAACATATCGCAACAGATTTTACTCCAAGATTAAAAGGTTTGCAAAAATGGATTGTTCTTTGATAATCTAAATATTTGGATAATAACTTGAGCAAAAATCAAGTCTATTAAAATTTGAACATGATATTTTGACAGATTGATAAGAAAATTATAAAATTTTTGGCGTATAATTGTTTCCTGTTATAAATTCGTATTAGAAAATACGAATATGACTGTGTATGATTCACGTAGTACCATGACATGGAGATTCATTAAGCGCAATCTAGAAGGCAGTAGCCGAAAGTGACAAAACAGAAAACGCTGAATCTTGAGTCCCATAAACAGTCTTATAAAAAGGGTCCAGTGAAAACTAGTGTTTTTCGAAATATTTAACGACTCCGAGTATCAAGTAATTATCAAGGGCAGGCGAGAATCACTGAAGACTATCAGAAGTCTCCGTGAATCTTGCAGAATCGAAGAAAAGTCGAACGTGCAGGTTGGAAATGGCCGGCGCGATGTTGTTCGAACGTGCTCAGGCAGTTTCGATGACAAACCGTAGCGAAGGAATATCTTTATTAAACGAAATTGTGTCCGATCCAAGTATTGGAATCACAGAAGACGACGAAGATAATATTCGAGTGAAAGAACAGGGAATTTTGCATTTGGGAGAATTGTACAAGAAAGAGGGCAAGGCCAAAGAACTGGCAGACCTTATTAAGGCTACGCGACCGTTTCTTAGCCTGATTAGCAAGGCCAAAGCAGCAAAGCTTGTCCGGTCTCTTGTTGATTTCTTCCTAGATCTTGAAGCTGGTATCGGTATAGAGGTATGTATCTTTGACAAGGCTGATAGGCTTCTGCATCTTGATCGACATCACCAAGTTTTAATTCATAGGATAGAGACAAATCATAACTTTACTTTGGTATTTTTACATTTTCAGGTTCAATTGTGTAAAGAATGCATAGAATGGGCCAAGGAAGAGCGCAGGACATTTCTGCGCCAATCATTGGAGGCACGGTTAATAGCCCTGTACTTCGATACAGGAATGTTTGGCGAAGCTTTACAGCTTGGATCAGCATTGCTCAAAGAATTGAAAAAACTCGATGACAAGCAGCTACTCGTTGAAGTTCAGCTACTTGAAAGCAAAACTTATCACGCACTGAGTAATCTTGCAAAAGCCAGAGCTGCGCTCACCAGTGCGAGAACCACTGCCAATGCCATATATTGTCCACCAAAAATGCAGGCTGCACTAGATTTGCAATCTGGCATTTTACATGCAGCTGATGAACGGGATTTCAAGACTGCTTACTCATACTTTTATGAGGCATTTGAAGGGTACTTATTTCTTTATTGTTTATTAGATCAATGGATGTGATGAGTGATATTAAAGGCGAACAATGTTTAATTACAGATATGACAGTGTTGAATGTCCAAAGGCTCTTACGACACTGAAGTATATGTTACTATCAAAAATTATGTTGCGCAACCCTGAAGATGTACAATCAATAATGTCTGGAAAACTCGCTGTGAAATACGCGGGTCGGGATTTGGATGCTATGCGAGCTGTAGCGGACGCAAGCCATCGGCGCTCACTAGCTGAATTTCAGGCAGCTGTTAAAAAATACCGCGTAGAATTGGAAGAAGACGTCATAGTCAGAGCGCACCTTGGTTCTTTATACGATGCTATGTTGGAGCAGAATCTTTGTAGGCTTGTCGAGCCATACTCTCGTGTCCAGGTGAGTGTAAAAACTTCTTCGTAGCTTTGAAAGTCATGAATGCAAATGATAACTCAGTATAATAACAAATGGATTCTCTTCTTTATCAGGTCAGCCACATAGCGTCCTGTATATCTTTGCCCTTGGCTCAGGTTGAAAAGAAGCTGTCGCAAATGATCCTGGATAAAAAACTCCATGGCGTTTTGGATCAGGGTGAAGGCGTTCTGATAGTCTTCGAAGACACACCTCGAGATAAGACCTATGAGATTGCCCTGGACACGATACACAGCATGGGAAAAGTAGTAGACACGCTCTACCAGAAAGCCAAGAAGCTCACCTAGCCCTATTGAATGCGAATTTGTATAAGCGAAGTCTATTATAATTAATAACAATTATTAATAATTAGATGCCCTCATTAAATAATTACCCATCTATTGATAATGAGATCGAATCGTTTCTAAAATTTTCAAAATCTTATTCGCTACAACAATCCTGTACAAATCTTGTCAATTCGTACTAAGTTCAAGAATTTCCTGTTAATATACTCGCAACACCTCATTTACCATGAAATATTCGCGGTTTTTTTTTCTCTAAAAGAACTTATTCTCTTATAAGTATGCATCGGTATATGCATATTCATATTCTTTTGCAGTGGTACTTTTGTTGATAAAGAAATTGTGAACTTGAATTGTACTGATTTCATTGATGTCTCTAAACAATTTTTAAAGTTTCATTTAGAACGACTGCTAGAAAACGGTATGTTGCAATTTCCTAATGTAAGTTAATTTTATAAATTATTCATTTATAATTGGGACGTTCACCTGCGTGGACAAATGTGAGTCTAGTGACTTTTCTGAAGCAAAGGAAATATTTCTAGAGGAATTTTGAAGACTTAACAAGGCGTACCAACCGCAGAGTAAATGCAGAGATGGTAAACGTCATAAACATAAATCGTGAATAGAGATTTCCCTAAAAGCGCGAAAGCTGACGAATCAAGGCGTCACCACTTCAAGAATTGACTACTCTTGAGATTCACGGCACCGATCATAGTGTCAACAGTTCATCTCTGAGCTTCAGTCGTGAGAAATTGAATTATCTTTTTCTGCCTACATTAAAATGATTAGGAATTCGTATTAAGCGATAACAGTAACGAAATGAACGATACGTTGATCGTGTGAATAACTCTTATTATTTATCTACTGTGATTCATCTCGTTTTCATCAAACTTATCTTATTATTCGAAGGTAAACGTTAATAAGGTATAAGTAAAATAACGAAGAGCTGTAAATCACTCATTATTTTTTTATTTAAAAAAAATGTGAGCTTGTGTCTGCCATATATGAAAGAGATTCTGATTTTAATATCTTAACCTCAGTGCGCTCTGTGGGAGACATTGCGACGTGTGGAGCATTTAAAATTACTAAAAATATCCTGCAGCATGATACGTTGTTTTTTTAAAATAAATAGCCACCTGATAACCATTCTTTGCAAATAAGAATAAATAGTTATTAAACAAAATGATTTTATTATCTAATCATTGTCTTTCTATGTTGAAGTCACTGTTCTTCTATTGTTACTATGAATATGTATAAAAACATATTAAACAGTAAAGTACGTCTAGACTGCTAATTCATTGAAGAGTGATTATATTTATATAAGTAATAGTATCAAAAATTTTATGATACATAACGCTTTATCTGTATTGATAAGGATCTGGTAAAAATGTCCGCACCGTTGCCACCACCCCCACCAACAAATTTTGGCACTTCATCAGCGGGTGCAGGTGAACAAGGTCGTGGTCTTTTATTACAATCAATCAGAGCTGGAAAAACATTGAAGAAAACTGTCACAGTAGATAAAAGTGCACCAGCAATTAGTGGTGAGTTGTTAGCTAGATATATTATAAGCAGATATTTAGTAGTGGAAGTAAAAGAAATTGCCCTGTAAATTCATGCACTTCCAGTGACTTAATTATGATATTGATTATTCATAGGTAGAGTAAAGGGTGAGCCTGCGAGTAATGTGTCTAATAACACTAGCACGTCAGCTGGACTGTCCAGTAGTAACAGTATGAGTAATGGTGGACCACCTGGATTAGCTGGATTATTCTCTGGTGGCATGCCTAAACTTAAACCCACTGGACTACGTGCAAACATGAGTGAGAGAGATAACGCAGACTCTTCAGGAAATGCAACATCTAGTAATACCCTGCCTAGTATGCGGAGAGGGCCACCTCCAATTCCACCACCAGCAACGCAGAAACCACAAATTTTCAATCCGGTCTGTTTTCTCTGTTTTTAAATCATAATTACAGAGAATCTATAACTATCGATTACAGAAACTAAAAATATAAGCCATATGCTTGTAATTTAAGTAAGATCCTTTTTAGACAGATCTTCTTTTAATACAGGTACAGAATACTAGCAATACAGACTCAGGACCGTCTTCCATAATGAAAGCAGCCGTGCCTAAACCGCCTCCACCACCTTCGCTAGCACCACAGAAACCATCACCACCGCCAAAGAAATTAAATCTAAGTGTAAACGTCTCCAGAGCTCAGAGCATGCGTTTGCCTCGATCACCGCCAGTCCTGGTGGCACCGACTCCTGCCTCATTGCATCAATCGCAGGACTGCTTGAACGAACAGCAACGTCCTATTGGAAGAGTATTACGACCACCGGTGGTACGGCCGCCATCACCTCCAACAAGTAGAGCACCAGGAACAGTAATTGCCACCAGGACTGCTCCGCCACCACCCTCGCGGACAGCTGTGTCAGCACCAAAAATACCTCCACCACCCCCACCACTTCCTCAGAGAACTGCATCCGCTCAGCAAAGGGTAACTGCTCCCACACATCCTCTACCGCCAACTCCGTCCACCAGGACTTCCTCCATGCGCAATGGCCAATCAACGGCCAATCTCACTGATCTGGATGTACGATTTGCCGATAAGTTCCACTCCGCTGTACATTTTCCATCGCCGGAACCTTTTCGTGGCTTTTCCAAGACTTACTACAGCAAAAACGGTGAGAATAAAGGGCAAACCACTTCTATTCTTGGATTCACTCTTAATAGACAGACAAGCGCGTTTGACATCTGATAAGAAAACTTTTTATTGCGTTAATTTAATTGCAATTGCGTTACTAACTATGAAATGCCTTAAACGACCTTTCGAAACTATGACTAAAAGCAACTACTTGGGATTCGCTTGGGAATTATATAATTTTATATAATTTTAATTAGCTCATTAGACAACGTCTGTGCCTTAGCAAGTGATACCTAAATTCAATGTGTACAGAAAATAGTAAATCATTCGATACCGTATGTATAGAAACTACGAACCGAAGTAAATTCGTTAGCGATGAAATTATTTTATTATCATAACCATTATAAAATATTGTCGTTTAGTTCTCTAGATCGTTTCACGCGATATCTAGCAGATTTCATTGTAGCCTCATATTTAATATACTTAAAGGTGTTTAAAAATCATCTACATTTATCTTTGTTTCTGCATGGTGTTCTATCAGTGGTACTATTTTGCACGTAATAAAATTTTGCTGCAGTTCCAGCGAGTGCTCTAAAGCGGCTATCCCGAGTGTTCGCCATTAACACTAATTTAACAAAGGATTGCTTGTGCTTGAATAAAGGATTCTTTTTTAACTTATCGTCACTTCCCTCGGCTCATTCTGTTCAGGGGCACGCGCAGAGGCCGCACAAAACTAACTTTGGTTTTGTTTCTCTACATTTAATCATTACGCTGCATGCGCATGATCGTTATTAAATAATTTTCTTCTTCATTCATTCTTCCGATGCTTGTACTCTATCCTATGGGTCCTTTATGCAGTGTGCCACAATTTCTGAATCACTAAATTTTTCCTTCATACTGGAAATTGCGGTATACGATCAGCCATATGTACGTATGAATCCTATAGATTTTTGAATATTACAGCCGCTAAACAACAAGCGCCTGCACCGCCTCAGTGACCTTACGAAGTTTCCACCTGTTCAACATTTTGTACCTTCAACTTGGTCGCAATTGGATTCAATTTTGGGCGGAACACGAAGCAGGCACAAAACACTTTAGAATGTCAAGATTTTAAATCTGCTATGTTTAAAAGAAATTGTACATACTATTCAGTATTCCTTGGATATTTTTCTTTTTAATCTAACGTATCACAGTCCTGTAGGGATTCTATTCTAGCAGCGATAAAATATGTAAGTTATTTGACAACAGACAGTGATACCAATTAATTTGATATTAATTGGTGATGATCTTCTTGAGGCAATATCTCATATCTCAACCATGTACGGTTGGCTCAATAACTATTAATTATATTATAGGATTCCATTAAAATATACATCTATAGGAAAATTTTGTAATTCTAAATATTCTACACTTTATCGTCGCACAGTTGATACCGTTTTTAGAATCGCGGATAAGATATCCTAATGATAAGTATCAGTATCAGGTATTAATTGTATTTACAATGTGCATTCTTACTATATCGATATTGTAATTTAATTAGTCATTATATTTTCTCCAGCGATTTAACCGAACGCAAAATCGACAGTCGAAATATACCGTTTTTTTTAGACTCTACGTATCATTCATCAATCCTTATTCGAATTTGGGAACGATAAGAGAAAAAAGCGTAAGTATTCATGTTGGCATCTTATTTAAGAGGAACCAAAGGTTTTCCACTGGAACTTCATAAAATAAAACGAATGTCGTGTCATTAATTATATAATGTCGTTGACACTGTATTAGTCAAGTGAATAATAAAGTGGTATATCTTTGATATAAAATAAGAACCGGAAATTCTTTTATTTCACAAATCTCTAAACTAACTGCGACTCCAGCAGTATCCAATGGACGATAAAGGTGGCGGATCCGCAAGAAGCGACAGAATAAATGAGACAGTCACTTGATATATGCTTATGTTTATTTTCTTTACGAACGTATCTTTTTTTTTCTTTCAGACGATGTACATAATAAGTTATGAGTAAACGAGCGTTAACTCTTATCCAGAACGGCCGAATCTGTTTTTATTTAAGCTTTACAACTTTCTTTTAGGTACTGTTTTACGCACGTGTTTCGTAGCGTTATGGATAACATTAACACTTGCCGGCTTTACTCAAATATATAATATACTTTCTATTTACCTTTTTGTTTATTAATTAATATTCTTTAATTAGATTACCAAATACAAAAACATAGGTGCTATAATAATGTTATAATACAAGCGTGCCGCGTGTCGGACTGAATGAGAAGGCGCCTAGTTAATTGCTGGCGCCCATTCAGTGCGACGCAATCGACACCTTATGGAAATACTTACGAATAAAGTTTCTTAAAGTTTAATTATACGTAGAAATATAATTATTTAGAATATAATGTACCTTCTATAAGTTTATTACAACGAACAATAAAATGTTAAACGAAACCGTTTCCTCACTCGTCACTCTTTCTCTCTTTAATTTCTTGCATTTTATCTATCTTTTTCTCTCTCTCTCTCTCTCTCTCTCTCACGCTCTTTCTGCCTTTCACTCTCACTCGTCCACACTACTTTTTTTTTTACTCTTAAACCTCAGCACAACCGCAGCTACTACACTTGAAACTTCCTCCTTGGAAATAAATATGTACACGTAAAAAGTTTGTACAGAATAGTTATTTTTTTCTCTTTTACTCGCTGTGTCCTGCCCGTCATTATTATTAATTATAATCCACGTCACTTTAACGCATAACGATATAGCGGCGTCGTGAAGCTCAATGATTCGTGCAATTTGGACTTTGTTGTCAACATCGTAAGAAGCGCTCGGTGTCGAAATTCTTGGGTAAATTCGAAAAATCCAAGATAAGGATTTCAATCGGGATTTCCAGGGTACCGACATGCAAAGGAAACGAAAATAGTTAATATTAAAAATCGTCCAAATCCAGTTACAAAGAAATCATAAGAATCATCGGAGTTGATTTTTTTGAGAATGTGATAACTAGGCTCGTTCCGTTTGGATTTTTTTTTTTGGTTATTCATTTCTCCTCGTATCACACCGCTCGTCAGCAATCGCGTGCTCTTCCCTTCATTCGTCTTCGTTATTATCTTTTGCCATTTCTTTTTGCTCTTTAACATTGTTCGCACTTGTTCCCAATAATTCAACCTTTCTTGAATCAATCGATAATCGAAGAAAGCGCGACAGGCACCTCGGTGGATTTAAGCTTTTGCTTACGATCTAGCATTGCACGCTCGGAGGGACGGTTAACTACGGAGACAAATTCACTAGCGCTTTCTCCTTCCCCAATTGCAATAGAAAGGTGAAGCTGATGTTAAAAGAAAGGTGACGTTAACGATTCTGGCCTTTTATTTATAGCGAGTTGAGATTCTTGTCTTTTACTTGAAACTTCACTGTTTTTTTCCTTCCTTTCGAACTATCAAGACGCTGCCGCGCGGACAGAATGAGAACTAACCGAGATCGTTTGATTTGAAAAATTCTAAGGACAATTTTATGGAATGCAGGATACAAGCTGACTGCAGAGTTTTCTAGCGATAAGAGTTTTATTTTTAAAATGTGCTAACTAGTGGGGAGCAAATTTTTAATAAATTTCAGAAGAATTAGACATTCTTTCTTCTTCATTCATCAGTCAGCTTGTATCGTTTAACCGTATGGATTATCTTAGAATTTTTCAAAATACCTTACTGCTCTATGTTACTTTAAATTTCAAGTTTTCTCTTTCTTATTTCTTTTCATCTGAACTTCAAATCGTACTCGCCCACATGAAGAAGAACAATGCCATTAAGTGTATAGGATGTGTGAAGAGCAAATAAAAAATGAATAAAGACATCACAAAGAAAATGAGCGAACATACATTAAGGAGTTTATGTCGTATGAAATTCTTGATTTATCTTGGATCTTTCATTTTATTTGACTGATAAGAGCGCAGTAGGAAACATTGTAAGAAAGAAATTAATTTCAAATTTGGCAGGACAAGGACTGATTGATAACGTTATTGAGATGGTCGTATCGCTTTGTTTTAAAAATGAAAATATTTTCGATTGTTGAAAGCAGACAAATTTGTTAACAGTGTCCCTTTTCTTTTTATACCGTATACGGTATAGGCTAATAAAATATTTTGCGCATGTTCAGTAGGAAATAAAACAATTCGGATCGATTTAAAAGGCCCTAAAGAAAAAGTCAAAAAATAACGCCCAGAGAAAAATTGCCTTTGTTTGGTCCATGTAAGACGCAAGATAATTTTGAATTTTTTTTGACGAGAAACGTACGCGTTCATTTTTCAAATTCTCGTCAACGTTAATTTCATACTAGGGCTTTAAATTCATTTTACCAATTTCAAATTTCGTCCTATGGTTTTTATTTATTACGTCAATACGATTCGCTTTTCTTTTGACGGTTCATGAAGACGCATATAAAAAAAACCTCGACACTCTCAGCCACCAAAAATGAGTGCGTAAAGCAAACTATATTGGGATAACACGAATCTTGAATAAATACTTAATATCGTTTAAAAAATGTTAAGTATTCTTCGTAATGTCACCACTATATAGTTTGTATGAAAATAAGATATTTTACTTGAAACTTTTATGTACACATATTACAAACAACATTTCATAATGTATACGTTACGCGTTCTTCCTACACACTTCTATTGTTTTTCTTTTATTATACACGTTAATAGAGGAAATTCGATATTTCGCGATCCGTAAGTTTCAACGTTTTTCTTTGTTTCTTTTCTTTATCCACTCTTGCTTCGTGCATTCGCTTTCTCTCTCACACATACACTCACTCTCTATCTTCAACATGCTTTCTACAATTAATCACACCGCAAAGCCATTAAAACTCGATCAAAACGCAACTATCGTTAACCTCTATTCGTGATTCGTGCTTACGTTTACTACAGAAGCTCTCCGTCCTTAGTATCCCATTTTTTCTTTCCTATCGTATTTCGGCTGCTGGTCCTTTTAAAAAACACCAGAGCGAGCGCCTTGCACCTTTAGTCACTATCGCGATTAGTACTATTTACAAAAATGATTTTCATCGGAACAATCGTTAGTGTCCTATTGTACTTTGAATCCCGACACGGGAGCTTGGTTCTGTAGGATTTCGTTTAAACGGTCGAGAGATTCACTAAAATTGTAACGGCCTCGCAAAAAGACACTTTTCCTTTAAATAGCCAAATAAGATTACTCTAAAGAAGAAAGTAAAGAAAGCGTTCAATGGAGACGTTTGATTTGATTCAATCACATTTGAACCAAGTATCCACAGTGTCGTGAGAAATTTTACTTGATAGACCGACAGTACTAACGATCCTCCACTTCCGTTCTTGTCACGGAATTCGTTCGTGTCCTTTCGGCGCGCAAATTTAACGAGTCGAGCGATGAACGCACGCATATAAAAGCAAAGAAGCGTTTTGTAAGATTTTACGCAATTCAGTTTCTTTGTATTCTTTTTTTTTTTATTATTAATTACCTCTCTCGCTCACGAATAAACACTTTCGTTTAATTCAATCCATTTAAAATGTCTTCACGATGCAGACCGCTGCGAGCGTCCGACACTGGTATCAAATTCCACAAGTGAGAGGTAAGAAGTATTAAAGGGCGTCGCCGTAAAATGATAGATTAAAAAGAAGTGAAAGAAGAGAAAAAGAACAATAAAGACTTCCAAAAGCTAAATTCATCACCGATAAAATGTGTACACTTCACTCACACTAGAAAATCAGGATCACTATAGTCATCGGCACTGTCGCTGCTATCGGATATTCTTCTTCGCTTCTTCTTTTTATGCTTCTTTGTCTTGTCAGTTTTGTGCGAGCGATGCTTCTTGTGCTCCTTTATCTCCGGGTGGGCATGTATCGTCAGTTTAGGAACGCGCGGCGTCGCCGGAATCGAGTGCACTGAATTATTCGCGTGCTCGCTTGGGTTTGGATTCTGTTGTTGGTACATAGGTTGATTAGGATCAAGTGGCGCCACTGCGGTGTTATCGGGTAATTTGTCAACTACGGAATTGACCATTTTCGCCTGCGTGGAAAGGTTATCCGTAGTAGTGATGTGAGCCTGCTTTGATTGGTCACCTTCACCACCGTCGTCGTCAGGTTCCTCCGGATCGAATTTGAGCATCAGCTGTTTGAAGTCCAGATACTCCTTGACCAGCTTCTTCCTGCCCTCCGCGTCCAGTTCCATGTTACTGCCGCCTTCCTTGAGTTTCTGCAAAGTGGCCTTAGGTCGGAATAATAAATTGTTCTTACGATTTACTGCCTTCTCGTAGACCTTGGCTGCCTCCGACGGTGAGTACTGTCCAATCTTCGCGTCCGAGAAACCATAAAGGTCTTTCAGGTGTTGACGCAGGGTCAGGAGCAACAGGAACCCTTGACTGGCCGTTATGTATTCCCGTAGTAACGTAGTATCCCCTGGTAACCTTGCTAATATTGACTCATCGTCCTCCTCGTCGTCTTCCTCGTCCTCTAATATTGGCAAGAGATGACTCGGCTTTGCTTGTCCACCTTGTGCGTAGACTGCAGCGGGATGGGGCTGTGGTTGCGTGTTGAGTTGAGATTGTACATTGGCTCCAGCATTAGCACCAGTACTACTGCTGCTGCTGCTGCTACCGCCACCTTCCTTAGGTAGCAATGCCTCCTTGAAAGATTGTAGCAAGTTTGTCCCAGACATGGAGATTATAATATCTATATGATGGATGATGAACAGTGGTTCGTCTTGGACTTGATATGTGAAATAAGCTAGATTGTCAGCTAGATATAACATTTGGGACAAACTTGTTTTGGCGCTCTCGTCGAATTGCTTGAGAAACGACAGAACAATGGCTCTGCGTTGCTGCTTCGTGTTCCTCAGGATGGTGTAGAGGAAACCGTTGAGCGCACTAGGAAATTCACCTTCTTTGATCCTCATGCCTCTCACAGTAATGTCGTTCTGCAGGATCTTCTGAAGGCGGTAGCTCAGCTTGATACCAAATTGAGACTTCATGTGTATGAAGCCAGGATATTTCTTCTCTATGTCCTGAAGTTGCTTATCTGCGCTGTGACTTACCATTTTTTCACAGTCAGTACTCATGCAGATCAAGTACGGTACTATCTGTACAGGGTGAACAAGACCCTGCGCCAGGATCAGCTGGATTACCTTGAGCGCTGCGTGCCTGACGCTCACGTTCACGTGGAGAAACGATTCCAGGACTTCCTTGAGATATAATTGTATCACTGTACTAGCCATACCTGAAGACACGTCACCCATTTCCTTCAAGTTCTCTGACTTTGACAATTTGGCCCACTCCAAATCCTGCTTGATCATCCTCTTCTCCTCTTCCTGCAGGTAGACCTCTATGTTGTTCAGCACTTGAATCCTCATATTGACCAGGGCGTTCTCCGAGGTGAGCAGATGATGATACAGCTCTTTGAGTTCAGGTAGCATCATGAATTCATAATGCCTTATGCATAGAGAGCCTATGGCTGACAAAGTAAAGTGACGTATATCATCATTGTCCTGATGAACGAAGTAATTCAACGTTTCAAAGACTTGATCCTTGATATTGTCCGGAAGCCCGTCGATGACCTCTGGGTCAGTGAAGTTGAAGTGTCTCAGAAGTAGCCCTACAGTGAAGAGTGCTCGCCTGAAGAAGGGTCTGTACCTCAGGAGCATTGGATTCGTAGGATCCTTCTCGTAGAAAGACTTGTACTCTGTAAGATGGCCGTAATACTTCTTGAAACAATCACGAATCAGCTTAAAGTTCCTTGTTACGTTGTTAACAATAGATCCTAAGCACGATAAGCAACTAGCCACAACAGATCGATCATGCTGCAAGATCAACTTCACAGAGTCCTCTTCTAGTTGGGCCAGGAAGGTTTCACTCGGATGCTCCATCAGTGGTACAACAAGTTCCAGGGTATGAGCCACGCTGCTAATGATCTGATAGTCCCCTTGGGTTTGACATTTCAGACTTAAGTATGGTTGTAGAGTGATGGCGTGGTTCACCAGGAGTTGAGGTCGAATTTTTGCAAAGAGATACAAGGTCGTTAAACATGCTACTAATCTCTGAGATGACCCTTTCTTCTCAGGCTTCTCCGAATTGTCAAGATTCGTCTCCTCGAGTCTCAGGACGTTCTCGATCAGACAATCGACGATCTGCTTGCAGGCTGTGAGCAAGGCCTTAGGCGGTTCCATTTGCATCTTCGTACTGTCGTCCTTGTCTTCTTTGGGCTTGAACAAACTAACCAGTAGTTGCTCGAACCACTCCAGTCCCATGTCTTTGCTAGCTGCCACAACGTCAGTAATATTCATAACTTTTCTCAGTAATGCTTCAGAGTCCAGCGAAGGTCGTTCCCTTACTGGAGTGAACCACATATTCTGAAAGACTTCCATTACCAACTTCCTAATTCCTTCTTCATCGTTCACTCTTCTTATCATCTTCACGCAGATTTCAGGTATCTTAGGAAAGTCTGGACATTCCATGCAGATGTCTTTCAGGATCTTGATTACTCTCTTTCTCACGCTCACGCCAGTATCAAGGATTCTCGCTGAGAGCATGTCATAGTACTTGTCGATGAGCTCTGGTCTACTCAATACAAATTTACCAACAAGGTCCACAGCAGCTTCGCGCACGGATGTAGAATGATCGAGAAATGAGTGCTTTACACCCAACTGCATATCCACCCTGGCCAAAACGCTGGAGTCAGCTTCTACGATCATGGTAAGGCATTTCATGGCCTTGGTACGTATGGCGATCGAGGATTCTGTGAGTACGTGCAGGATCTGCTTGAGGTACCTGTCGAAACTCTGAGAAAATGGTCGCTTTGACGCCAGATACTGAGATATAAGCTCGGCTGAATTATAGTCTATGTAAGTTTGGAGTACTTCCACTTTAGTCCCGGACGAATAAAATGGTCGTATTTTATTAATCATTAATTTCTTTTTTTCCTCGATGAGCCTGTAAGCTTCTGAGTTTTTTTGTTCGTTATTGTCATTCTCGTCAGCATTTTGCTCTTCGAGTTCGGATTCACTCTCCTCTTCGCTATTTTGATGTCTATTTTTCTTCTTCGAACGTTTCTTGTGCGACTTCTTGCCAGGGCTATTCTTTGATTGAACCACCCGTGTCTTCTCCATGGTACAGTCTCTGTACCATTGTGCCAGATAAAAATGCCTCGCGTAAGCCAGCGCAGAGTCCTTAGTACCATTGACAGCTAGATAGTCGAGAAGTACTTTCTGAAGGAACAGAGTCCTTTCCTCATCCTCGCTAAGTCCAGCGATATCTTTATCTTTAATTTGATCATAATCAGTATCCTTCTGTTGTTCAGCCTTGATGTCTTTGATGATCTGATCAATGGTAGAGAGTTTACATTGTGAGCTCACAGCGTCTTTTCTTAACCTGGCTGCTACAACGCCCAGGTAATCAATGGAGGCCACCCTAAGCGACATGTCTGAACTCTTATTTGAGAAATGTCCTACTAGTAAGTTCCCCAGGAGACTCAATATTAATTCTGCGGCAGGCCACTCGGGTTTGTTCACAGTAGCCAAAAGGTCTTGGACGAAGTTTTCAAACAGGGGCCTGTAGTCGATTTCCTCACCTTTGCTGCCACATTTGTTAAGAAAAACTGTGAGAAAATTACCAGCTGTTCTCGTAGCAGTCTCATACTTATTTATTATGAGAATATCGGCGTCGACCTGGCTTGGCTTTTTCTCTTCCTTCCTCTCTTCCTCGTCTTTGCTTGTTCTTTCGTGCGGCGCTATACTGTCCGGCAGTACCACCACGCACTGTATGAGCTGAAGTACCAGGGCGGTTAACATCTGAATATGATCCTCGGAATTGAGTCTGTAGGTCCTTAAGCTCCTCTTGCTGCTGGGAAGTCGCGCTATGGAAGCAAGAATATCGTCTAGGAGTAGTCTCCTGTGCTTCTCATATTTGGTGAAGATGACCGTGACGAGCTTGAGGGCGCTCAATTGAAGATCACTGACGGATTCGACGAAGAATGGAGCGACGCCGAGCGTCGAGGCATGGAGAACGCTCGTGTCCGTCAGTACCTGGATGCTGAGGAGCTCGGCCAACAAGCCGACAAGCTCGTGCATCTTGTTGTACACCTGCAGAATACTCTTCTCGCGAACCTCCTTCGTGTGGCCCCTTTTCTTACGACCGCTAGAGTTATAATTTTCAGTCTTGTTCTTAGAATCTACCTTATAAACAGGATCGAAGGAGGGATAAATAGTATTCTGCAGTTGAAACTTCATGAAAAGGACTATTCTGTCGATCACGTCTTCTAAGTAGACGGTCTTAGGCATATTACGTGAGGTCATGATGTGCAGTGAGATAAGAGAGGCGTCGACGGCGCGTTGAACCCTCTCCATAGCGAGCTGCATCCAAAGTCGGCTCTCATCGACGTCGTCATCAGGGTCAGCCAATGGCGAGACCCTAGCACCGTCCCGGATATTCTTCTCTAGAATATTCAGTAGCCTGACCAGCCTTTCGGGAGGAATAGATTCCATTGCACCTAGAGCCTTGAGCTTGGCAGCTTCCGTGCACAGATCTTGCAGCTGGTACTTGGGTATCAGCATCTCCGGTGGAACATCGCCATCGTCCTCCAACTCTGCAACGGTGGCGACATCCTCGGTGTTCTCGAAGATGGTGTCGATGGTGGTATTAAATCTCTGATACGTATTGGTCTCCATGAGTTCCTCGACGCTCAGCTTACTTACAATCGGCATCAGCTTCTTCTCGACTTTTCTTATTTTTGGTTTGGTCGGTACAAAAACCGCCTCCTTTCTATCATCTACTTCGTCCTCGTCGTCGTCATCGTCCAGTATCCTCCGTCGTCTTCGCGCCTTGTCGTCGCTTTTCTTTCTCTCCGCTCTTTCCTTTTCTCTCTGGACCTGCCGATCTTTAGCTCTCGACTTGAAGTACTTGTTGTTCCTACCAATCTCCTCTTCGCTCTCTGATTCCGATTTTGTCTCGTTGCTTCGATTTGTGATTCCCATTTTAGCGGCCAGATTCGGCGACTTCTCAGCGAAGGCGCTCAGACTCTTTTGCATAAGAGCTTGATCCGCTAGAGATAACCTATTTAACATGACTACAGGTTCCTTCATCTTGTCCATCAAGTGACCACCAGGTAGACTCGACTTGATCTCTTTGTCCGCGTTATTGTTTTGCAGATTCTGTTGCGGTGACATGCACGTCGCATCACCCACGTTCATCGCTCCACTAGAGTTCACATCGGGATACATTGGAATCTGGGGTGATATCAGCATATTGTCATGTATACGATTAATATTTTGCTTCGGGTCCACACCCTGGTCTAGAGGTACGTCGATCTCGGGATGACCGGTCACTGGATTTAATAAAAACTGTTGATTCTCCTGTACCGTACTGTGCATATCCAAGGCCTGAGCTGAACCTAAAGAGTGGTGGTGATGATGATGTGGTTGATGATGATGCTGCGGTTGTTGCGGCTGCTGCTGTTGAATTTGTTGGTTCATTTGCATAGGATCGTATATATTATGTTGCAAGTTGAGGCTTTGTTGTTGTTGTTGTTGTTGTTGTTGTTGCTGCTGCTGCCGCTGCTGCTGTACAGATATGCCAGCATCAATGGGAGATTGCAAAGGGGACTGCATGTGCATGTTATGCTGGGGCGTCAAGCCACCCATGCCCTGATGCTGAGGGGTGACATTGCCACCAGGCAACGCAGTCAAGGGATTGCTCGGCGAACCCATATGGGCTGGGGAATAGATATTAGGCTGTGGGTTCATACCAGATAGAGGATTTATACAGTTAGCCTCTTCCTGGATGTGCTGAGGCGTCGTCGAGGTCCTGGTCTGTTCCGTAATGACGGTAGCTCTTGGCGACGGTGAAGGCACAGCGAAGGGGGACATATCCGCGTGATTCTGGGGCGCAATTGGCATCCGCGGATGCTGCGCGTGGGAGATGGCTCCGGGCGGCGGTAGGACAGTCCTAGCAGCGGCGGGATGAGCTGGACTACCCTGTGGGGTTTGTCTCGAACCCGATGAGCTTGAGTACGAGGGTGAGAACCGTCCGTAATTTGCCGGCGATTGACTTGCGTGCATCAGGGGTGTACCCTGAGGCCAGTTTCTTGGTGAATTGTACTGTGGCCCCTTGAAGACATGCGGATTTATCTGCAGGATCGCCTTCAGGAGCTCCGGCGTATTCTGCTGAGTCTCCAGTGGCTGTTCCGTGTTCGCGTAGTGATCTTTCAGCTCTATGTGATCCGAGGACGTCTGCGACAGGGACAGTATTAGTTGGGGCACTAGGTTCTCGTCGCTGACGCTCAGAAGTATCTGCGCCTCCTCTGCCACGCGCGGGTGAAAGAGAAGGGATTTATTTGTCAGGGTTTGAGGCAATGGTGTGGGTAGGGGCATCTCAGGTAAGAGGTCGGTGAGACTCGCGATACCCGCGAGGGTAGTGATCGGTACACTCGGAATAACTCCATTCATTTTGGACTTGATTTGTTCTGGCATTACAGCCACGACAATATAGTCTCGAAATCAATTCCAGTGCTTCACTAGTTCCTATGCACAGAATCATAAGACAATATCCATTAGTACCAATAGTAAATACAAGTTTCCCGATTAGCGTTGTGCACTCGTCTTACGTTTCACAATACTCGATGATCCTTTGTTAAAGGAACGTTGCCGAATGCACCAAATCCGTGAATCCTTGATGTAGCCATCGTTTAAGTTCGTTTTCTTTGTCGTATGGGACGCGGTCGCTATCGGCGGCACTACGCGGTTAGAACGGAGTATCTCGCTTCGTTAAAAGAGCGCTAGTTCACTAAAGTATATTTGATTTTGGGAACTTAAGGAAGTCTCTTTTAAGTTCCCATGTTGCACGGTTTAATCTCAGCCGAACTTTGACGAAGCACGTGGGTCCTGTAATAGGCGATCCATGTTTATTCTAGAGTTTCGCTTCTGTAACAGAAACATAGATTTCCTAGATATTTTTTTTATTCATGTTCTTCTTTCATTTAATTAGAACACAAATAGTATTTGTATCAATTATGCAAGAAACGATCGATTTAAAAAACATTATTTGCATATTTTATATTTCAATGCTAGACTACCACATGCGTGATATTGCTACGAAGTGGATTATCTTTATTCGTAAGCTAAACAAAAAATGTATTATAATAAAATATTGTAATTATATTCATGTTGTAGAATAAAGCTACAGTTTGTATTTGCAAATGTTTTCATCGATTGTGTGTCAGTACTATGCACGCATGGCATATAAGAATTTTTTGTACATGTAATATGGTTGTACTGGCTTGTAATAAAAAATATTTATTAAAAGGTTCTTCATAATCTCGATGAATTGGAATTACAAAAAAAATGGATCGACACCATCAATATTCTTCTATAGTTTTTTTTGTATCGACTAGTTGCTTGTTATTTGTCTTCGATAAAAATAATATAAAAAAATAACTCCAGGATTTAAGCACCTTAAATCGAAAGACAACTTTAATGTATTATAACAAGTCATTTTTTTGACATTACGTTAACCGTCGGATGGCTGTCTCATTCAACGCATTGATAATAGTTAACTATCAATGACCATAATGTACTCACATCATTACTGACATAATATTATTACCATTATCGTCTTTACCCTCTTTTATTAAATGTCAACTATCCGACGTCATACGTACACACTCTGTTTCTGCCTCGGATGGGTTACTGGCAATATCCAAGTGGAACCAAAATCCATAAAAGGTAGATCTGCATTTATCTATCCTGATAACTGAAAGTCTAAAAGGAGCCATTAGATCTAAAACATGAACAGTTATCAATGAACTTTGTGTGATTTACCTTAGCCAGCTAGTCGCGGTGATTATTTATGCTCCGGAATGCACTTTCTGGATTACAATTATGGCGGGAGCCCGTGGTATTCCAATGATATTCGATATGACGGGCGCGCTGGCCCAATTAATATCAATACATCCGCTGGAAGAGCAATCGACTAGCATGAATTTATTCTGATAAACTTCGGCTCCAAGAGATATCCACACTCAATTGTCATCCGTGGCTGTGGCCTACTTGGTTCGACGCGCTTTTCCGCATACCAAGAGGTAAAACACCCAGGGCCGCTACACGACACAATTTTCACTTACATTTTCCACGACACCGAGTAAACATTGTCACGTCAGAGTGAACTGCTCGCGGGAAAAATAGTATTTATAGCTTGAATACGAAGAAAACAGACACAAAGGCGTCCATTTTGCTCAGCAGCGAGTTAACGGAAGTTGCGTAGTAGACACAGAACAGATACAGATATACCGGCGCTGCAGCGTCGCATTTCAAACGACAAAGGCGCGTCTTCACGACAGCGTTCAGCCATTACGAATATAATCACGTATTTTTCAAGCCTCATGGAGAATTCAGGTATCTAACAGATATTGAGGACTTTCCATATATCGAAGGTATAACATCGTATTACCCGCCTATACAGAAATTAATTATGTTATTCATATATTCACAATGACCATTGTTGCACCTTTAACATTGATGAACTTTATGATTTTGAACTGAAGAGGGCATGACCTACGATTTATCTTGGCATCAACGTTAGCTACGTGACAGTTATCGACTAAGGTTGTCAATATTTAATGTGCTGCAGGTGATGGTTTTCAATAATTGCCATGGGTTTTGACTTAGTGATCGCGGACTTATTGATAAGTATTCGATAAAACGCTAAGTGCTTTCTGTTCGTATTTCCCCTTTCAGAGAATTGCCAATTGGATAGTCTTTCTGCATACAGCGCCATAGTGTCGCAATTTGGAAACTGAATGTATAGTGCATTCGAAAGATATGCGATTCCTGAAAAGTAATTCTGGAATTCGATTTATTTTAGTCATCAGTTTATCGTTTTATCAAGTATATGATCAGCGAGATCGACAAATTATTTGAGCTTTCCGGAAATTTGGCCAAAGTATGCAGCATTCTACAGTGAAAAACATTGAAAACAGTGATTGATTATCAACCGAGTAAAAACGCAGTCGTTTGCACTTTTCGAGTTTTCTTTAACATCACTAATCGGATAGATTCGTTCATTTTACTTATTACAAGTTTGTTGAGAATTGAATAATGCGATTCCAGATGTCGCACGCGTCGTGCAGAATTGCATTATTCTGTGAATACACCTTCAAGTTTCTTTTACATAGGCATCGCGCTCTTGTAAGTTCTCCTTCCATAGCGTATTCTCGTGCACAAGCAAAAATAAAACTTTAAAATGGCGTAACTTCTCGGTGTAAACACCCAGTTTTGATATCGGTGGACCGAAGGAGCAACGAAGCGGTTATATTGACATTTGGCCACGTTCTACGTTTTATTGTGTTAAAACGGTGTAAGAAACAAAAATTTAACCTGAATGTTTACTATCCAAATGTCCGCGATCGCCCATTCTATGCCAGGTAAACGTCGAATATTACGAAGTTTGTCGTTGGGAGCGTTTTCTTAATTGGAGTGTTTCGATTAATAATACTCGGTGTTACTTGTCGTACTCCTTTATCGAGAATTCAAAGTGTCTTCTTTACCTTAATACATGCTTGGAACGAATCTTGAGATTAAATTGAGTGTAATGTTAGTGGTTAATTACATTTGTTCTCTGTCTCTTGTAACTTATACTGTGTACCAGTGGATCAATATTAAATTGAATATAAGATTATGTTCCACTGACGCTCTTACAAACTTCAATTACTTTTTGAATTAATATTTTGAATTTTGATTGACATAAGTTGTGTTTGTTCATACATGACAGCGATCTTGGACAAGGATATTTTATTGAGCAAATTTTGTCTATGGTATCAAAACTATTTCCATCATTATTCGCTTCCTATTGTATTTTAATTGCCTAGATATTGCGATTGTAACATAAAGAGCATAAAGAACTTTAATTCATATCAATCTTTTTTTCCATGTGTATACAAACTCATTCTACCGTTAAATTCTAACTAAGAATATAACTGTTTCGTTCTACTTTCAGGGACGGACCCAAGCAAAATATCACAAAAGCGTAGTGCTGGGAGTATAGGGTAAGTGAATACAACGGAGTCAATATTTTTATCAGATAATATTTAATACAAAAATAATACTCTAAGCAAACTATATTACAATCAGGATCGTTTTTCCTGCTTTCATACTGATTACAAAGTTACATCAAACAAATCATGTCTAAATAGAACAAGGTCAATACCGCGTGCGATTTTATGTAAATCATATCAAGTGTCAAAGCATAACAGAAGAATTATGTGCTGCTTGACTAGAGTCCAGTTGAGTCAACAGTACAAGTCCCGATTGAGGACAAAATTTAGTTGACACATTATGCACGCTATACTTTTTTTTTTCTCGAGCGTGATTAATACCGTTCGAAGAAAAGAAGCTGTCCAGAGATCAGTTACGGTGTACGAGGCGCAAGTAGCTAAGTAGTTCCCTGCATAAAGTATAACATACCTATATTCCCTATAGAATATTTCCCATTTCTACCAACCGAGTGTCGCAACCTTTAAGGAATGTCTGGTGATCCTCAGTGCATAGGAGGCCGTTTGGTTTCGGGAGGCATTCTTCGAAATACCAAGCACGGAATCGTTTCGATGAATTCATACCTGGGAGTACAGAGTAAAATATTCTACAGCCATCGCATTAAAGCAGTCGTTGCAGAACATCTAGTATGTACCAATACAAAGAAGCCGTTCTTATAAAACTACAGAATATCGCTATGCTTGAAGTATTAAAAGAAAAATTGAAGCAAGAAGTTTCGCACTGTTACAAAACCCAGAACCCATGTAATGTACGATCTTGCAGAATCGCAGAAAACATTAGATATAGGAGGTCTACCTTATGGCTATGTGGAAATAATGCACAGCAGTTCGAGACAAACGGCAATAAAACATGGATAAATGGAAACGAACGTAAATCGACATGGATAATCGGGGATAAACGCGTGGACATGATGCGTCCTGGTTAAAAGTTGTGGTTTACACGGTGGCTATTCTGCTCTCTGGTGGGAGAAGTGATAGTCTTTACCGGGGGATACCACCGCGGCACATTATGTGGCTATGGTGGAATCAGTCACTGGCGAGTTGTGGGTGGTGACTAGTCGCCGATTCGTCTTCGAACGCGATTTCAGTATTGCTGAAAAGAAATCGTTATACGGACACGTGACATTCGGCCGTGTGAAAATAATAGTTAAATCGTATAGCGACTCTGGGAAACGATCGCGCGCGAGCAAGAGTCCCGGCGAAGCAGTGTGTTCGAAAATCGGTAAAAAAATGTTTAATCGGAAGACCATTGTCATGGTGGTGAGATTAGTCTGAACTATTGATTATTTAATGAAAAAAATTGTCATTAAAGTTGCTAATTGTCTATCTTTTGTTAAATATTTTTTTAGTGTCATTTCTTACGACGACGATATAAAACTCGTAATTTCACGAGCGGATATTTGACGAAAGTTACTGAGATACGTAAATTGAAGTCGATCTTGCAATTCGTTACCGAACCGGAAGTAGTTTGCGATTGATTGTCAACGTGAAAAAAAAAGGAAAAAAATAATAAAGAATTGAATCGGTAACTTTCGTTTCTTGGTGTAACTCGTGAAAGACGCACGCGTCGCCGTCGTCTAAATTCAACAGAATTGGGTTATAGTAAAAAGTGACATCGGGCGGACTCGATCGCTCTCAAGGATCGAAGGATCGAGTCGCGCCAATCGTGGGAAACGTGCAAGATCAAAAGTCTAGTTAATACGGATTAGCGATCGGTAGCGTGGCGGCCGTCGGGACGGCGCTAGTAGGTTGAATGCTCGAAACCGATCAGAAGTCATTGGTACCGAATATTCCCGTCCGCTGACAACGGGACCAGCGTAAACCCGGGGCAAAAAGAATCCGTCGCTCGCTACAAACTTGCCTTAAGTGTCTAAAAAAAAAAAATCACTAAAATCGTACCCGGATAATCCAAAATCGATAGTGTCTCGCGATGCGATTACATAGAAGAAAAATAATTATAAATTAAAGTGAGCGCGCATTGGCGCGCAAAAAAAACCGTCGCGACGCCCTCGTACGAATCGGCGACACAAAGTGCCGAAGGAGATCGAACGTGGAGGATAAAAAAAGTTTATCGGGATGTCGATATAACATCGTCAAGTGATTACATGAAGTATGGTGAAGTCAATGTGTTCCACGAGTAGCTGAGAAAAATAAAAAAGAAGAAAAGTGGCAAAAGTGTAATTCACGAATTTAGTGGATTATTTTGTTTCGCAAGAAAACAAAGTTCTAAGATTCCCATCAAAATAGAGTATTCCGGGAGTAGTGGTATGTACGGAGGTGGAACCGGTGGTAGCGCTGGTTATGGTGGAGTCGGTTTGGGTCCTGGACCAGGCCCTTCTCATTATGTACCGCCACCAGCACCGGGCCTTGCTTATCAATTGGGCCCACCGCCGCCTCCTCCGCCGCCTACGGTTGCTGTACCCACAAGCGGAAGTCAGCTACTCTCTTACGCCCCCAATCTATCGCCCCATCATATTCAACAGCCGCAGACGGATTCACCCCAGAGCAAAAGAAGAAGGTAAAATACAGCGAGTCACGGGTTAATCAGTTATTGACTTTTATTTCAAAATATCTTCCACAGTCGTCTATGAACATTCCAGATATCCTAATGGGATTTTAATACATTAGCTATGACAATTGCTAACATTAATTAATTTCTTATCAACAACGATAATATTTTTTTAGTCCAAAAATACATAGTCACCTCCGTATGAAAGATCTTGCATAGCGACCTGCAGTCTATCCACCAATAAATTGTGGATTACAGAGGGGACTCATTTACATTGAAATTCATACGTGGATGACCCCTCTGCCAAAGGTCTCGTTTATACTCCTTGACGTAACCCGTGAGACGCGTTATCAGCAAAAGTCATAAAAATGCACAACCCGGATCTTCCTTGTTCGCGTATAAAAAAAAAATGAAAGGAATGATCCACCATACTCAAGATTGTCATTGGTACACGAAAGTGGAATGTTCCAGAAGGTCATTAAAATGAAGAGAATTATTCTAACAGCGCTCACCCTGTGCTTCACCTTTGTATTTCGTCTCATCGAATTGGCTGATTAGGTGAATATCTCAAAGTCGTATATAGGTGCCCTCGATATCCCACGTGCTACTTACTTAAACTTCCCGTCGGCCTCGTAGCCCATTGTTTTTCGCGAGTAATGCGCAGCTTGCAGAATTCTCTGTTTATGCAAGTTCAGCATCTTTCACGTCACAATATTGGCACGATTGTTTTCAAGTAGCGTTATCGTTGCGCCACCGGGCGAATTTCCTGGAGAAATCGTCGAATTTCGGCCTCGATTTTTTGGGCATCAACCAACAAAAATTCCTTCGACCGTCTTTCGCAGCTTTTCATGCATCGTTACCGAGGAGGGTTGCCTTCGGCCATTTTATAAAAAAAAAAGTCAAAAATCCTCCAATCTTCTAATTCGTATCACCCAACTTCACGACCAATAACGCTCTATTATTTTGATTTTTCAAAATTTTATCAAAGACTGTACCCATACTTCATCTGTATCCAAAAGTTATAGACACTTTTTCCATATACTGATAATGTCATTACACCCAATCACATGTGTGTCACATATGGTCATGTACATATTACGATAAATTTATTTATATAGAACGTATCAACGCACGAGCATTTCGCGGATAACAACAAACAGCTCAGCCGAGTTATACGAATTCGTCACGTAGTGCAGATTTGTGGTCATTCATCAAATTTACGTGTCCGATTATACGTTCGTTACATAATCTATCGATCGTCGTGCCTGAACGAGGAAATGCAATTCCGAATGCACTTTACGAAGGAGCATAATGATAATTAAAATGAAAAAAGAAATTATCTTATTCGAATTGATATATTCCTAATTGTCAAGAAATAAAAAAATTATTCAATCGAATACTCGCGCGAATTTCGATCGACAGTACCGCGCGATCTATAGATCCTTGGACCTTTAAAAATCGCGTCGATCTAGGATCGTGGATTAACGTAAAGAGACGAGTCGTGCGAGACTGCACTTGGAACGTCAAGAATTCGCCGTCTGCACGGTCAAACGTGACGATTAGCGCTGGCGAGTATCGATGCGGTACTGGAATATAGATTCGCCACGATAAAAACGCACGGAGTGCAAGTAAAGTTTCATCGGCTTCGAAAGAGTTCCTATTGTTCATGAAATATCTTGGGAAAAAAAAATTTAAAAAAAAGAGTCTTTCCATGTATACCTATATACATGCATTATTCCACACGTATCATATACGTACATACATAACGCACGATACAGAACGCAGTTAGACCACGTATACGTTACTCGGGTCGGTACAGTCTCTTTTTGAGAATTCAGTATGCGCGAGTGGTTTGCCCAAAAAACATAACGCAGTATCCTCGTATTTCGCGATATTCCATCCCAAAACAATGTCATCGTATAACGCAAGAAGATCGCTATCGAAAATCTTAATATTATTCGTCACCGACCAACAACGCCGACATTCGCGTATCGTACGCGCTGACACGGAAGATCCCGATTTTCAAATTTTTTGAAAATTCACAAAAAAACACGTAGAAACCCTGAAAAGATTCACGATCCATCGCTCATCGTTCTGCATACCCACGGCGTAAGCGTACGCGTCTAAAACAATAGAAGAAAAAAAAAAGCAATAAAAAAGAATCCTTAAGAAAACACACGTCGACGTATAAGAAGGGTGCGACATCGGGATCCCCGATTAGCGTGTTAAATCGTCGGAGCTGCCAGAGGAGCTTCGGCAGAACCTATCGTACCAGCTGGCGGTGGCCAATAAGGTTCTAGGAGAGCGGAATAAGAGCCAAGCCAGTAGAAGAGGCATGGACCGCCCCTTCTTTACGAAGTCTATGGCCAAGCCAATGGGGGACTCTGTCGTTTGATATGCGAGAGCGTTGCGACATTACCGCATGCTAATAAAAATTGCGTCAGAGCTTAGATTCCTAATCAGCGATCGGTACGGTAGTATTGTGCAGACGTCTGGCATGGGGACATGCATATCGATATATAGGCGTTTCTGTTCTCTTTGCTAATATATATATATATGCACACACGTGTATCAAATGGTATAGCAACTCGTGGTGTTGGGCGGACGCGGGGGGAGGGACGCTCGGACGTCGTGGAAGAGACCGCGACGCCTCGCATAATATTCGCCACGACGACTGCTACCACGTTACACGTTACACACTACCGGCTACCGGTTACCGCGGCTACTTACTTCACTACCCATTCGCGACATATCTTTATTCCTCGCGTTGCATACGGTACCTTGCGTTGATTTAGTGGCTACGTGACGTCTCAATGGACACCTGGCATGCGGCCCTCTTGCGTTTCGATTCGTTCGGATTCTAACGAATATATTATATAATAATAATATAATTATGTGTATATATATATAATTGTCTATTTTCCGTAACTTTTCTACCGCATACCGGTACGGAAGACGTGAAGAAAAATCGAATTTTTATGACTACCGGTACGATGCGTAAGGGCATACGGTTTTGGCTCGTGACGTATTGGGGTGGGATTCTGATAACGTTTGAATGCTGGACTAATTATGGAATTAAAATAAATGGCGATACTAGGCGTGTTACCTGGTATTGGGTATACTTAGCAGATACGACGTATCTTTTGTAATCGGTCTGTACCGTATACGATATTACATATAGGCTTGTATACCGTCTGTATCTCCGCGTATCCCGGTACATGCATTGGGTGATATGTGTCTATGGTTCGTAGGTAGGAGCCGAGTGGGTATACGTGGATGTAAAGCATGGCGAGAGTAAGTACGAGAACGCGCAATACGGGAACGACGGCGACGATGCCGACGACGAGGGTGAGGATGGGGGTCAGAGTCGTGACTGTTGAAGTCGGTGGGGAAAAATGTAAAAGAGGAAAAAAAAAGTCCACAGCATCGCCGCAAACGTGGACACATCGTGGAACGCCACGTGGTGTATGAATTTCTTTTTTTTTTTCTTTATCAATTCAATATCTCGCATTTGAGATATCGTACAGGTATATACCGTGTTATCGTTGAAAAAGATTTTTTTTCACACAGTGACAGGTGTACCCTCACTTTTGAATGCACGCGATGAAAATAGGTTAAATACAAGGGAAGCGTCTTTTCGCAGTTTCTTAAAGAGCCTAAAGGCGCGTCCTCAAGACTCTCGCCATTAATAATTCGCAAAGCTGCCGCGGATCCGTAAGTTTATTTTTCTCGGTAAAACCGTGGCGTTCTCTCTCCGTAGGGCCGAAGCGCATTTTCTCCGTGTATCTGTTAAGTCGGCATAATACCTCGGGCGCATCATTACGTACTCCATAAATCGCCCCTTCTCTTGTCTCACGAACGGTGCCGTGAAGCGAGGGAGGGGTAGGCGGGAGGGAAGGGGAGGTGGGATATCAAGGGTGAAGAGAGAGCGAGGAGGTGGGGAGAGGGACTGTTCGAGGGTTTAACGGGGAGTAGAAGCGGCAGGAGAGGGCTGGTGAGTCTACCGTAGCACAGCTTACGATACCCGGATACACTCGCTCCGGGGCCCTACGCCCCCACTTCGGGTACCACGGGGTCCTACGGTGCTAGGAAGGATACCGAGGATCTTCGTGTGGAGCGGCTGGGGCAACGAGGGGCGAACGGGGGTAGGGTACCAGGTACCTATAGACGGGAGTAGGTAAGACTCTCGGTAAAAGGGACCAGGACGGACCCAAGGAGCACAGAGAGCAGGAGCTCTGCCAGGCCCGAGGAGGCCTCACTTTTTCGTTCAGGGTCAGAACCGTACATCACCGCCTGGCAGGATAGACTGACGATCGCTGCCCCGGATTTATCTACAGGGTTATCCAGCTCGAACGAAACGGACGATTTCTGACGACTGTCAGTCCGTCGTACTTTTGACGTATTCCCCGAGGACCTTGCGGATGAAAATAGAAGTGAATTTTTTTAATCGTTCGATCGATCATGGATTTTTTTAAAGCCTTTAGAGACGAACGCCGTCGTAGGACTGAGATTACAAAGTGTCACTGCTAGACGGATACGATGACTTGGCTGTTTTGTTATTTACAAACTGCACGCCACGTGGGAACAACTTATGACAGCTGTCAAAAATTTTATTCCCGGCTGGATGGCTCTGTATTTCCTTGACTGGTTAGACTGTGTATATATGTATATATCGGTATTCGTGTATATATGCTGGCTTGTTTTTCTCCCCCCAGCCCCCTCCTCGCATAATCCTGATACTTAATCCCTCGGTGGAAACATTCCGTCGGTAACGAGCGCCCAGTTGATCCAATAGCGGATTTACAAGGCTCGTTGGGAACTGCAACTGGCACTGGGTTTTTAGTTAACGCTCGTTTCTCAGTAGCACGGGTAAAAGTAATCCGCGTGGATTAGAATTCGGAGAATTTCGTTCGTTCTACTGCCGGGCTGCAGTACTATATTTGCCCCGTAACGTTGATACGAGATACGAAAAATAGCTCGGATAAAGTGCTTTACTGGAGTTTTAAGGAGTTTTACTGAATTACTTTATGTGAGATCGAGAATGACCTTTGACACTTGGTACCCCATAAATTGAATGGATCTGCGGACTATTCTCATGATGGGCGCGAAGACGACCACGAGGAAGTGGTTATAGATATTAAGTACCCGTATCATGTGCGCGCTTACCTGGATTATCCTACCAAACAGGATCTTCGTATAGCCAGCTAATAACTCCGGACACGTGTTGATATACCCGTACCATGTTTCAAAATCTTAATCTTTTTTTATCCAACGACCCCCTCCGACCTGCCCATAGAATTTCCAAGAACGCAGCATCCCTTCGTCCACGTCGAGTCTGCGGTGAAAATTTAATAATGACATTTTGCCATTTGCCTTCTTGCAGATCCGATGAGGACGACCCAAGCGGGGGGAAATACAGAAGAATGGAGGACGATAATATGCAAGACAAGGAAAGGTTCGCAAGGTGAGCACCAGGCTTGAGACGCGGTAGGAGTATAATTTCAATCTCCTCTCCCTCCTGTAATTCCGAGGACGATTCTTCTGCGATCGAACGCCTGAGAGAGAGAGAGAGAGGAGGAATAGTAGAAAAACGAGGGGGTGGAGTGAAAGAAAGAAAAAAAAATGTTAATACAACCTAAGCAGAAATATCGCTACTCCAATAGATCCTGATCTAGTCGATCCTTCTCATCGATTAATTTCATCAGCAACACGTCCCCGCGTCCGTGTATACAGCAACGCGTGGCTAAGTTACCGTCTCTTTGCCTCCATTATGCTATATCTCCAATCGGAGTACCAAGGTATACATGCCTACATGATAGCCACCAATGCGAACTGATAGCGGAATGGGGGAAGCCCTCGCGGCTCCTTCACCGTGGGAACACCAAGGTACACGTATACGGTGCGCCGTAGTTTCCTTTGGGTTCGTCCACACGAGCGTCCAAATCTCCAGGAATTTCTTTTTCTCACCCCGACCATCCGAAGCGTTATACGGTACGTCTGTTGATCTCTTCGATCTAAGAAAATGCGACCGGTTAAAGATCGGCGCGGTGGAGGTCAGTAACTTTTTTTTTTATATTCGACCTTACAGAAGTTAATACAAATTTTTATCCCTAGCGGCGTCTACGTTCACGTACGTTACGACAGCTGCAGGAAGTACCCTGTCTGCGATCACGGCGTACTCAGATATTCTCGCTCTCTTCGTACAAGCCTACTGCCAGGTTCCTGACACTGCGGCTTAAGAAGCCAATCCCGATTCCGGACTGTCATTTTGCTGGGGACTTCCCCCACCACCACCCCCCTTCAGATCTCAAAGAAGAACGGAAAAATTACGGCGGCGGGAGCTTGATGTCGCGCGCAAGAACCTTACTTTTGAGTTAATAACGCAATTACGCCCGCCGCAAGACCAACCCTCCCCTCTCTCTCTTTGTCTGTAAGCCCCCTTCCCCCCCCCCCCCTCTTCTTGAATTTTACGTCAATCTTGACTTTTCTCTCGGACGGATCTGCGCGCTCGAAATTAATGCGGCGCTTTGGCGTTTTCGAGACCGGATGCGATTTCGCGATTGTTATTATTATGTAAAAGCTTGCGATGCAAAAAATATTCTTTTTGGCGAATTTATATATATATATATATATATATGCGTAATGCGATTAGGATTGGATTGATGTTAAATTTATTTATTTTTTTAATAATTCTGTATATTTTACTTCACGATGAAATATCCAACGAGCCAAGTGATGCAGAAACGTATAGGTAGAGCGCATCGAGTGGGTCCGATGGACCCGCGGAGGCTGAGCGCGCAAGCAACTTCGGAGCGGCTGACCTCTGACCCACAAGTTCTCTCGGTCCTCCTCGGTTCGCCTTCGTCTCACCGTGTATTCCGCTTTATACATACTTACGCTTTAACGTTGCCCTCTTTAAATAGCAAAGATGACCCGACACTGCGCTAAACATTACCAGCGTCCTTTAGCATGTTACCCCTGCTTCGTCTCTTAACGATTTGCAAATGCGAAATAAAGGTCTCTCTACGTTCCAAGAGATCTCCGCATACCGCAGTGGTAACTGTAACGGGGCCCCGATCGAGTAAAAGGTAAATTCGAAACGTGGACTGGGTGACGTTTGGCTATTTAAGTACGACCCTCTGGCGATTACCTCTGTAAGATTAACGAGCGACGCATCAGGCCGTAGGGGGATTGTAAATTTTCCGAATATTTATCGCGAATTAAATGCCATGAAATTTATTTTATGCGAATCGCAAGGTTAGGCACTGGCCCAATGACCGGGGCACTTTTATCGAAGACACAGTCATGGTTGCGGGTTATTGCAATGATTATCTGGATAAAAGATTTAACGAATTTTCGTCAAAATTTTATACGTCGGCGATACCGTTTTTATTGGCTGGTGCGAAAAATTTCGAATTTTTTTTTTCCTTTGTATAATTTTTATACAAATTTTTCTTTCTCTATTCATCACTTTGCAACGATTTCATGCCCTCTCGTGCTTCCAGGGAAGACGATCGATCCTGGACCAACTTACCTATGTACTTATAGTCAAATTATGGGAATGCACCTGAAAGATTCTCAAGGGTCAATTCACGCACAGGAGATGCATTCCAAATGCCTATTGGAACAGAGAATCCTAGCTCTGCATGCCAGGCATAATCGAGCTATGGTATTATACCGGGTGTACGAGAATTCTAGAATTTCTATTTTTTAATACACAGTCCTCCAGCATCCGTCCCTGACCCTAGAATATTCTCGTAGCTTCCATATAAATATCCTACGGTCGTATATTATCGATGATACCGTTTTCTTGGGATCGTTCTACCGTTCGGTTTTCTTGGTACGCTAATATTTTTCTCCTTTCTTTTTTTTCCGTATCCGCCCCGTCGCGCAGTCTCGAGCTAGTCGCGTTTTCCGAGCGACACATCCACAGTTAGCTGGACCACAATGAGAGTCGAGTCCGAGTAACGTATAATAAAAACAATCGACTGCGGATCCGGGTCGAATTGGTTTAACGCGCCGATCGAGCTGCATCGCCATCGCGCGGCGATCTTCGCTGCCCCGATAGAGCAAAGTCCCGAATAAAAAGGGAGCGGGCCTAATTGTTTTGGATCATCCGAGGATTAAGATCATTCCCAGTAGTGTCTATGAAGCTGGAGCAATTTAACGCTGAAATTATAACCCTAACGCGATCGTTGTATACATATTTCGTGAAAATCGTTATCACGATAAAATATAATATTAAGATCTATAAGAGATCGTTAAGATCCAATTTTCACTTTTGACCGACAAAAAAATTCACTACAATCTTCCGTAGACGAGATTGATTCTTTACCAGGTAATTTGACACCATGCGCGACATTCAACTTGATCGGGACGTGATCAGCCTGATCTATAGATCTCGATCACGAAATCCTCCGGAATGTACTAATCATCATGCTTGGAATTTACGTCCGCGTCTAACAGAGCATCTAGCCGGTCTCGACGTTTCTGTTTTACACGAGACTACGGGAGACCGATGTGCGTCCGTCGTCATGCGTGGGCGCCTTAATGAAACAGTAGGCTAAGTGGAGGGGGACGTCGGAGCCGAGAATTGCGTAAGATTATTGTAGACCGGCGTGGTACGTGCGAGTGCGTTAACGAGTACTGTGAACTGGTAAGGGAACGAGGATAAAAGAAAAGTAAGACCGAGGACCGAAAAAAGAATCGGTAAGAAAAACAAAGGCAAACGATCAAAGAAAAATTGATTGTCGAACACTCACGAAAGTTCCATTGTATCTCCCTTCCGAACCCAAAGCGTTTCTATAGAGTTCCCGGAAGAGATAGGTCGAGGATCAAAGGCCCTACACGAAAAGTCATCCCTCGCGCGTCCTCGATTTTATATCTTTGGTACGTCTTCTTACCGGTCTAAAATTGTTCTACCTTGGGCCGTTACCTGCAATGACATTTCACCCAGGTCCACCTCAGACATTACCTTATACCTACGGCCACCGTAAGACACGGCCTACTCGGTTACCTCGAACTATGCAATTACCTTGGTTTTGTCTCGCGTCTAACTGCAGGGAGAATCATTGTGAAATCGAGCGACGGCGGAGGAACAAGATGACCGCGTACATCACCGAGCTGTCCGACATGGTGCCAACTTGTTCAGCCCTCGCACGAAAACCGGACAAGCTGACTATCCTGAGGATGGCCGTGGCTCACATGAAGGCCTTGCGCGGTAAGTCTTGTCGTTACGTATTGGCCCTCTGGATATCACTGGTAAAGGGTTGTAAAAGAAAAACAATTCGTAATAATAATTTTACATGAAAATTTCTTTTTTTTTAGTCATCGACTCCAAGTCATCGGGAATACGCTTTACTAGTGCATTAATTAGTGGCAGTCGAGATTATCGTGACTGTTGTCACGTTTCGTCTTTGACCCGATTGTTTTATCAACGTTGGTTACGGGTGACGTCATATTTCTTTTTCTTCCAACCAGTCACTCCCTTATCTCTCGTACGACCATCTTCATCCGGGTTCTTTAAGACTTTTGGATTCTGGTCAAAAAGGGTGCCTGTCGTGCCTTACGGAGAAAGGAAGGGAAAGGCTTCTCGACCAAGTGACGCTGGTCATATCGAATGCAGGAAAGCACAATATATGCTTCCGGTGAAGGCTGGGTGGGGTTGGTTCGTTGATTCGCCGGCTGTCTCTTTGCCGTACACGCACGTGCGTGCGCGCTGAGGTTGCTCGGCGTATTGGTGGTGCGTCGCATTGTTTATAGCCGCTTCTCCTCTTTCCCGACAAGAGGGCTGCTGAATACAAATTGCTCGAAGAGAGCGTCTACCTGGTGAGACGCGGGGGGAGGGAGGGAGGGGGGTGGGGGGGGGGAAGAACAAGAGGTCGCGGTGGTGAAGGAGGGTATAGACGCCACGGGAACTAGCGGTAGTCTCTGTGCTCTTGCGATACCCGTGCTAGTTCAAACCGCACTCGTGCCATTTGGCTACGGTCAGATGATCCAGTGGTCTAGTCCTAATGAGGAACTGGCCTAACTGCTGATGCACCTATGCGTATAGGATAGCAAGGTGAATCTTGGATATCGTGTGTTCAAAGGAAGCTTATATTTCAGGTTAGCTGATTGGTGGAGGATCAACTGATGGTACTGAATGCACCAAGTGATTTGGTCGATGGACCCTCGTTGGATCCTGAGGTCGTCTGGAATCTTTAATCCGTGCCAGCTAGGACTGTGGCGCTTCTTGGGAAACGAAGAGCGCGTTTGTATTCGATGATGGGGAAAAGTAACCGTTAAATTGTAGCTGTTGGCTTGCCACGTGGAGAGTAATGGTAACGAAGGTCACGGGGGCCTTCCATAGATCTTGTTTGGACGTCGTTAAAGTGCTCTTCCCGGAATTTCTCGCGTATCGGGGTAAAGATCGCATCGCGGTGCGCTCACCGCCTCCCAGGATCCTGTCCGCTTTGCAATTCCGATCTTGCACCTCGATAGAGTTCCCTTCTTCCACTTGCGATGTGCCCCACGCTCATTTTTGGTACTGGTCGTCATGTGTAGCCAGCAGCACCCTCTTCGTGGGTCACTTGCTTCTTTTCTGGGCTATCCTGTTATTGGGACGAGGCTATTCAGTTTTGACTTTAGTTGGTTTATTCTTCAGCAATTAATATTTGGATACTTGTACTCAGGTTGTATTTGATGCGACGGTTGTATAACGTGGAACCGCTGCAGAGAACTGATCCTGGTCAGCTCTATGGGGTCTTGGTGTACGAAAGTCTCAGGGCAATGCGTGGCTAGAATACAGAGACAGATTTGCAATGCAAAATTAACCTTGTAACTTTCTATGCGCAGGTACCGGCAATACCAGCGCGGACGGTACCTACAAGCCGTCCTTCCTTACCGACCAGGAACTTAAGCACCTCATCCTCGAGGCTGCCGACGGCTTTCTCTTCGTGGTCAGCTGCGACACCGGGAGGATCATTTACGTTTCGGACTCGGTGGCGCCTGTTTTGAATTACTCCCAGAGCGAGTGGTACGGCAGCAGTCTTTACACCCAGGTTCATCCTGATGATACTGAGAAAGTCAGGGAACAGCTGAGTGCAGCAGAGCCCCAGCATGCTGGCAGAGTCCTGGACCTCAAGACTGGAACCGTTAAGAAGGAGGGTCATCAATGTGAGTATTATGGAAAATACAGTAATTGCCAATTTATTTTTCGTTAAAATTTTCTTTTTGTAAAACGCCCAGCTGTTATCTACTATAATCGTAATATCATTTTAGCCTCTATGAGACTCTGCATCGGCGGCAGGAGAGGATTTATCTGTCGCATGAAAGTTGGAAACTTGCAAGCCACAGGAGACATGGCTGCGGCGCATGGACTTCATCGTATGAAGCAAAGAAATTCCCTAGGTCCGCCCGCACGGGACGGACAGAGTTATGCCGTTGTTCACTGTACGGGTTATATAAAAAATTGGCCACCTACCGGTGAGTTTGGCATGGATCTATTTTCTGCCTCATCGACCCGTGCGACTTCCGCGCTCTACGATTTTTGTCGATCTCACGACGAATCTCTTATAGCGTGACGTGTCGATTGGTTTTGGCTTTTCAATGGGATAGAATCGACGTACATATATCGTATATCAACGAGCCCTGCGTTAATGGAGAACTGGTTTCAATTCAGGAATGGTATTACTCGCGTGTGATATTCTACGAAGTAGGTACGTTCGTTGTGGGGTACCCTTTAAGAACACTGGTAACTCTCGTTTTATAGATAAGCATTGCTGACATTTTCATGGGAAAAAATAACTGTGTGGCCTCGTATGACGTAGGCACTGTATAGTACGTATCAGGCATTTGTTTCACCTTTTGACTATAGCTTAATACGAGTTTCCAGTGGTTCTCTGAATTTCTTAAGAATCTATGGTTAATCCTTGGAGCGAAGTTGTTAAAGAAACGTTAATGTTACTTTGAAAAAAAAATTTTTAACTTAACAATTGTAGTTTTACGCACATACATATCTTCCTGGCTTTTCCGGTTCGTCATTACGCATCCACCAGTGAAAAAAAGGGACTAACTCGTGATTTTACGCTGTAGGTGATTTTGTTCCTCCATGTGTACCAAGTATGGGTTTAGGTGATAGAGGACCTGGAGGTGTTCAAGCTGGGCCCGACGGTGTTGTCGGGGATGACAGTGGCACAACGCATTGCTGCCTTGTCGCCATTGGGCGATTGCAAGTTACTAGTACGCCAAATACTAGCGATTTAACGGGATCCAATAGCAATAATGGTAAGAGCATCTTGTCGCTTATTACCAATCAGTAGAAAAAGACTGTGGAAATTAAAAATTAAGTCTGGGTCTGACAGCCCTTTATCTATAGCGTGTGCGACACCTGCTGAACCTTTTGCTTCGTTTTAGAATTTATCTCTCGTCACTCCTCTGAAGGTAAGTTTACCTTTGTGGACCAAAGGGTAGGCGGAATTCTAGGGTACACACCTTCGGAACTCTTGGGTCATGCCTGTTACGAATTCTTTCATCCAGAGGATTTAACCCACATGAAGGAAAGCTTTGAGCAAGGTACCCTTACATTATTCATTGGCATTTTACCTAAGTAAAATTACTAGTGCATTTCCTTTTTATGACTGGGGATTTTATGTTCTTTTCAGTATTGAAAATGAAGGGACAGGTAGTGTCTGTGATGTATCGATTTCGAGCTAAAAGTCGAGATTGGGTATGGCTGAGAACATCGGCCTTTGCATTTTTAAATCCTTATACCGATGAGGTCGAGTACATTGTTTGTACAAATACGACAGCTAAGTACGTTATTTTTTTTAAACAGTAGTTGCAATGGCCAAGTTGGACATTCTAGTTTATATATTATTTCTGTACGCGGCCAGATCGCTACATCCCAGTACCGACGGACAGACAGAGAACGAAACTGTTCCTGGATACGGACAACCTGGTTTGGATTATTCACTCCAGAGACATCCGGGTAGAGATCCGATTTACCCAGCGCATCACATGATGCAACATCCGGCGACAGTGGCGACCGCTGGTCCGCAACAGGCGCGACCTTCCAGCGCTCAAAATGTTTACCAGGGATATGAAACCACGCAGTCTCCTATTGGATATGGCTCGCCTGGACAACAGAGTGCATCGTCGTCGGTTTTAAATAGAATTCCAAAGCCGGCGAACACCTCGCCGACACCTGTGCAACAGGCGTGGAGTATTGGTCGGCAGGTATGCACAATATATAGTTCTGGGACACGAATGACTTGTCTTTACTATCAACAGTAAATTGATTGATTTTCGTTCTTTTGTCTCATAGCAACCGGTGACTGAAGGATATCAGTACAGTCAATTGAGTCCGTCGAGATCACCTAGTGGACCCACATATACTCAACTTAGTAGCGGAGCCAGAACACCAGCAGCACAGTACCACGCCGTCACCACAGTCCCGAGTAATCCAGGTAAAAACACGACTAGCTGATTGCAAGAATTATTTAATTTTGTGGCAGATTCTTCTGGAGAACTTATTTTTTTATTGAGAAATAATTTGACTTGTCCGACAGGTATGTGGGGATGGCAAGGACAGCAGCACCAGGCAGCTCAGCAAGATGCTGGACAATCAAACTCCCAAGTGACCGGTCAGCCGCAGCCACCTCACGCTGCACAACCTGGTCCTGGGCCACAACCTCAGGAACTGTCGGATATGTTGCAGATGCTGCAGGACCAGGGTGGCGCGTCTGGTTTCGAGGAGTTAAATATGTTCAATACCACCTTCGAGTAGCACTAGATCAAATGCAATTGACGAAGATTCTGTACCACGAATTTACTTTGAGGTTCATACAGATACAAGTTTGTTTATCGCGAATTCTGTATAAAAGCCCACGAGTATCGGTCGAGTACACATAGTGGTAGTCAAAGGCTAATTTGGACGTATAATTGTAATGTTTTTCAATTGTCGAACCTTGGAATGAGGTTTAACAATAGGCCCCTGCGTAGCTTAATATTATAAGACAGAATATGTATATGTTCGATGAGTTGAAGATTTATTCGAAGAGCATATTTATAAGTCACAAGATCATTCGTAGCACTTGAGTTTGTCGATGAGATCATCTTTGTCTCGTTCTAATCGTATTTCAGGATATCTGGAAAATCGGGATGGGGATAGTCTGAACGAAAAGAAGCAAGGAAGTGCGCGAGACAAGAAAAAATACAAACATATTTTTCAAACTTCCCAATCACGTTTAACATAGGTCATCGATACTTTTAATACAAGCTTTTTGATAGACGTATAAGATTTTACTTCGATATTTTAATTTAGGTTTTTGTAATTATAAACAGTGCAATCATTAATCAACACTCGACATAAAATTGTTCAAACTTGACGATGTACAAAATTTATGTAACTCACTTCGCTTCTACTCGTGCAACACAAACACTTTTGGGTATTCTTAAAAGGATAGGGAAAACAAAAACAAACAAAAAATATAGACAATGTTGCGTCGAAAAACAATTGTATTTATAAGTGATCACGCGTGATTCGTTGCATTTGTATATGTTTAGCACGTTTTAGAATGATAAAAAAAACCATAGCATATCATGAGAAAATGGAAACACTTTTTCACTAATATATGGGGAATATATATATATAAATATATATATATATAAATACATACGCGTATATACATATATGACTTTTGGGACTCTATGAAAAATTTTAATCTTCTTTCGAGCAGCATTTTAGGTACTTATCCTTTTGTCTTGTCGACAATAATATTTAGCACCTAGATTTCAGTGAGGTTATCGATGTCTGTATATACAATCAGGTAAAATTGCGTGAAAAATACGAATTTTACCATTCGAGACCCGCTGAGTGATGTTATAATTTAGTAATTCTTTATCCATGACCTAAAGTAATATTATTTTCAAATGCCAGTAAGAAAATATTCCGATAAATGACGAATATCACGAAATTCGATACATACTTAGAAATATATTCACTGCCTGTAATGTTGAAGGAACAATCTATGATTCAAGAGAAGACGAATTGTTATTTAATATGATTTTAATTTTACATTATAAAAAAGGAGCAAAAAACTGGAACGAATGTTCACAATTTCAATTTAACGGCCGACACGACGCTTTTGTCTTTTCTCTTTGACGCTGCACCCGTTTTTGATTTTATCTGACTCTTCACTTGATCTTGTAACTGATTGAAGAACGCAGTCGACGATTTTGTGACTTTGTGACTCGTCTCGTCGACCTTCAATACGTTACGTTCTTTACTCAATTTAGCAATGGCCTCCGCTGCCTTTTCTTTGCTGAATTTCTTGCCACGACTTGGCTTCAGAGTGTCGCCCATTTTCTCACGTTTCTCTTTAGCCTTTTGTCTCTCTCGCTGGCGCAGCTTCTTCTGGCGACGTTCTCGCTTCATGTCCGTATTAGTTCTTTCCGCTCTTCCAATCAAATCACCGCGTGGCTTGGCTGAAAGGGAGAGCATATTTTTTTATTTCATCCTTTTGCAGTAATACTAATCATGACTGGACATTTAATTGACGTAATTTACCTTGAACTTCTTCTGGTGCAAGTAATGCTGCATCGCTGGTAGCAATTGGCGCCACTTCCTCGACAGTGACTGCAGGAAGATTGCTTATGACCTTGATATCCGGTTTTGCCTGTAACGCAAGATGATGCGTGATTAATTCTTTATTTTGTTAATAGTTGAGAGTGAAAGAGAAAGATGGGAAATTTTTTATTTATATTTACCATCTTGGGAGTGTAGTGGAAATTGGATAGAGCATCCAATTTTGCAAATAAGGCATTCATTGACTCGCGTATTTCAACGTGTTCTTTTGGTTCCTCAACTTCCTTCTCCATAGCGTCTGGATTTAAAGACTCTTTTTGCTTCAGGTATTCGTTTTCATAAATTTGTGCCAAACTCTGTTGACTCTTTTCTTGATCCATTACTAATTTCTTCTTGTACTCCTTAGGTGTTTCCACTGGCTTGAATTTTTTTTCTACATCGTCCCAGGCCTTATCTTTTATCCTTTGCCTTATTATGTCCTCGAGATTTAAAGTAGTTTGCTCAGTAATAATAGGTGCAGGCCTACTTGTAATATCGAATTCTACATATTCTTCTAGTAAAGAATTTTGAGGCCTCTTTGTGGCATCTACTTCACCTTTTAGTTGCCAAGGCTTTTCGGAAAGAACTTCCTCTTCGAGTTCCTGAATACGTTTTTGAAGTCGTTCTTGTCGAGCTTCTAGCGAAGATTTTATTTCTGGATCTTTTTCATTTGGGTTTTCTTGTTTATTTTCTATACTGTCTGTGTCGTCGGAGTCATTTGTCAGATTGAATTTAACGCGTTTTTTCGAATTACTATTTGCTTCTATCTCATCGCGTTCACTTTGGTCTTCAATGTCACTGATCATTTCAGAATCTAAGTCATCGTCTTCATTTTTACTATCTCCTTTAAAATTAATATCTACAGACTCTCTGGAATTATTTGCCATATCATCATCCTCACTTTCAGGACTATCGAAAAATGCTGCATACTTGATTAGTCTGGCATTTTCATTATCATTCTCATCTTCTTCCTCAGAAAGATCATTGAAAAGATCCAATGATTCACCATCAGAATCGTCATTATCTTTGTCGTTCGATTTTTTTTCTTTTTTATCCTCTTTAGTAAGATATTCATCTAATTCTTGTAATTTGAAAAACTTATCATCGACAATCGAATTTTTCTGACTTTGTTTCCTAGTATTCTTTAGGGATTTTACTTTTCTAGTTTTCTTTGTATCTTCTGCTATGACATTTGTTTCCGATATCTCATATTCATCCTTAGACTCTATATTATTCCTAGTAGATTCATCGTCAAGCAAGGGATCAGGTTTCGTAAGACTAATAGGCAGTGTGAGCTGACTATTGCCAGCCAATACTCGAGAGACATTAGTCAAAAAGTATGGCCACTCTCCTTCATTTTGCAATTCCAATTGCTGCCAGATTTGCTCCTCGTCAAAATCTTCAGTCACCAGCTCAGGCAACGCATCAGTCTTCCTCTTAAACTGTTCCTTGGTAAAGTCATACAAAAGCTTTGTATTCTCCTTAAAATTCGTGGCTACTTTATTCTGCACGCTAAGTGAAATAAAAGCAAAAAAGTGAGTGAAGTGACAACAATATCTTATGCTATGCAATATAAAAAATTCATCTTTCAAAATTTCCACGAACAACAAACCTCAGAAAGTGTTCCGCCTTTTTCGTGTCACTGTCAACGCTGTTTATAACGTTATCCAGAATTTGCACACTGGCCATTGTACAAATTTATTATATTAAAATCCTTGCAATAGGTTAGAAACTTAACACATGGTACAACAAGTTACAGATCCTATCCTTGCTTAGCACAGCGCCATGGCCATATTCCCACTCCTCTTCTTACCCAACAAGACACACAGTGAACTCTGCAAGACACAACTCGAACCCCACCCAACATCCAACAAAAATGTCCCATTAATCGGTAACACTCAAAAGACATTATCCACTAATAATATAAATTTACCATCAACCACCCTCGGATAAAATCGGTAAATCCATTTTTTTCCAACAAATTCAAACGGTAACACAGAAAAAGCATATAGCGGCAACACCAATTGACACTCAGGGCGCAAGTCCATAACGCGTCCGGGTATTCCTGAGGGGATAAAGGTTTGGCGATGACGAAATAAAGTGGGGTAAAGGGTATCATAGCCAGGGGATCCGTAGTGCATCACACACAGTAGACAACATCCCGCGAGAGGTCACGATCGAAAATCCTGGTGGGGTAATGAGGGTGACCATAGGCGATAAGGGGTGGTCGCCCCTCGTTCCAACATCTCCAACGGCAACTCCGACAATCCGAATACTCCCTGAATAAGAAAGTGTTCTCCGCCAAAAACCAAAGAATACAAATTCACAAATTCAATCTGTCCACCTCTTCGAGGCCGCGCACTATCGCTGGTGCAGCCTCCTCGTGAAATGAGTGCGCGGCAGCGCCACAAGAAATCTTATAAATAGAGACGAGCGACGGAGAGACAGGGAAGAACGAGAGGAGCTACTACGTGGGAAAACGAAAGAAAAAAATATAACAGAAAAAACTACGAGGTGGTGGCGGAACGTGTGTATCGTATATAGAAAAGCAACCGAGAAATTCCTGTGGGCGGAGGAAAACCCGGAAGTGGATTTACTCAATGGGCTTTTCACGGGGAGGCCAGTCGACGTGTTTGCGCGGGTACGATAGGCCACGCGTTGTCAACGATCAGGACGAGCTTGACAGAACGAAGAACTTACCACGTCCACCAGCCTAAACCAGGAACCAACAGTGTACAAACTATACGTATGTACACTGACTAGTCCATAGAGACACTGTCATCATAACCCTAAAGATACGTTGCGTCCGGAGGACATTCTTATCTGGTATTAATTTTGCCATGTCGCTACGGGATAACGTGGAGTGTGCCATTGCAATTTTCAAATAGTACGTATCACAAGATCTTAGACTGATGCTTTATTACGTCTTTAGATACATATATATACACGCTTTAAGACCGCTTTTACGCTGACTGTCCGCCTACTGCGTACGCGAGTGCGTTTAATTGGCCGAGCTGAAATTGCGTAACGTTTTAACTCCGAACGGAATTCTTCTTGTAGACGTTAATTGCACTTATTCTTTTCTTTAAAATATCGCTATCGCTGGTAGATAATATTTATTACATTTATTCAACACTTCATTCTCCCGTCATGTATCCGATTCATTGTCATTCATTTACTCAACAAGATTCACCGGATCTGCTTCTACGATTATCAAAAACCCTTACAGGTTATGTTATCCATATTTTTTTTCCTATAGGATAGTCTGTTTCTTATATTCAATTCCAGGCCAGTTTCGCCAGTAGATTTGTCTCGCTCGAAGAGCACGTGCTCGTTAGACCGTTACGAATCGCTATTGAAGATATTACAATTTTTCACTAAGGTATACGAGACGATAGTAAATATAACATCGTTCGCCATAAACGAACAAAATGGAGGTTAGACTGCTTTTTATTCGTGTATATATACAACGATGAATACGGGATGTCTGCTATTAGGAATTCCAAGCTGCTGGAATGATTATAACCATTGTCATCCTGATACAAGACTTGAATGAAGTTGGAAATATGATATCGTTTACTGTTGACAGTTACTGTAGAAGCATTGTTGAAACGTCAGTAGAGAAAACCGATATGATACCGAGGTGAATAATATTACACTAATTGAAAACCCAATTTCCATATATCTATATAAGTAAATGTATATCACCTCGGACACTAAGTCTTAGGATAACTCACGATGCTCACCAGCCCGTAACGCCGTACACAGAGAGCCAGCCATGCTTAATTATTTATTTTTCTTTAGCTGCTCTAAAAAGGCACCGATGTGTACAGAAGAGGAGCGAACTCGAGCCTCGTGAATACGTTGCGAGCGCATCGGCTTTTATTCCCTTTATACCTGTTAACAGTTTTCATTTGGTTAAGTGCTCGCGGCTGTTAGTAACGTTATAAAGTGATAAATTTTTCAAGGACAATGAAATTTACAACTTTTACTTTTTCTATCGTCGTACACGGCCATTCCGCGAGACTCGTTGTCGCACGCATCATCCATTTCGCTTATTCGATGCTCTGAAACGTCAGTATCGCGTGAAAGCGTCACTTTAAATAAACGAATTCATATGAGCGTGAAACCTCGTTTACTTTTACAGAACAGATAAAACATGGCTGCGAACAAAACGAGTACACCCAGTGTCTGTTACGTGTGCGGCAGAGTATCCGGTAATGGTGATAATTCATGATGAATATTTTCTGACGATTAACCAAGTGCCGGGACGAGTGAAAATATAGAGAAAAGGTACGAAGTGATTCAGTGGAGATACTTAATAATATATTTTTACGGAGACAGCCTAATGAAACTTTTCGTATGTCGTTTTAAAATTAATATTAGTAATATACGTGTTGACGAGAGATTAGTCAAAGATTGACAATGACGAATGAGGTGTAGATAAGACGAAATTTTGGGGTTATGATTAACGTAGTTCTTAATGAAATCGATCGTTCTTTTATATTCTCATCTTTGATATCGACATATACAAATTTTGATTTCGTTTTTTAAACGTTCGTCGCGAGGGCGAGAATTTTCGTGTATTTTCAAATCTCTAATAAAAATGGCGGAAAGTCCTTCCGACGTTGTTATATACACGGTTTTATATGCGTATTTATAATATTGCTTGAAATATCGTCTGAGTGTCGCCGGAGGACGAAATACACTTTTCCACGAGACTCATTGAGATCGCATCCACGATCGTTAATAAGGAAGTGTATTGTATTTGTATATAAATGAAATGCATTGTTAGAAAATTCATTGAATCCTAGTCTCTCGTGTTTATATCATCGATGCGTATTATCGTAAGACCAAGTTAATCAGTAATCTTAAAAATTGTGAACGTATTATGACACTACGATAGGAGAATCAAGATAGTGATTAAAACAGACAGCGAAAATGTATCTCGCGTGTTCGGTAGACAAAAATTAAAAAGTAACTCACCGGTCACCAGCACGAAATCGCTGCGACACGCGATTTTCGCGTACGTGAAAACGAGGAATAATTCAAACGTGCCAAAAATGTCGAACAGCATTAAAAAACCTGATGTGATACTAAACACCAAATATATTTATGGCTATTAAATAATTCTATATAGTAAAATAAAGTCCGAGTACCGTTAATGGCGCGTAATTTAAACACGGTATAATTAAATTGGGTATAAAAATTGTTTTAAAATATATAAAGTGTAACGGTGTCGTGTGATTTCATATAAATATAACGTGAGATCGATATTACATATCGTATTTCAACGTATCGATAATAATAGTCCTTAATGCAAAGAAAGAAAATACGCTCGCGTCAAGTCGCTCATTGTGAATTATTAAAGTCTTTGTGATTTTTATAATTTGATAAGGGAAATATTTAAAAAATGGAGCTACGTCCAAAAATCGAGGTCGTACGAGTGTCTTCGATCGAGCGTGATAATTTTCGACCTCTCGATGGCGTCCAGCTTCGAGCTGCTTACAGCCACGTTCGGATTGGTACATACTGCCCGGAACCGGAAGTCAAAGCGACAGTTTGTGAGAATAAGCCGCCGATAGAGCAGACGCGAAAATATAAAAAGTAAGTAAAACTTTTTAACGATTGATCCTTATCGTTTAAGGTTAACGCAGTCATAAGGTACATTAGCTTATGAAAAATTTCGTTGTAATTTTAAGTGAACTCCTTGTTACTTTTGCAAATTCTGCATCTTTGCAACTTGACTTACTGTTGTGTCAGCATCCTTCTCTTTTTGCCTTAGAAGCTTGGGACCAGTATCAAGACTGCTAAGACGTCGTCAACACACGTCCTGCCTTGCAACCAAATCCTGTGATAACATATATAGCGTCAATAGAAGTAGCAACTCCCTGGACTGGAGACTAGGACAAATTGTAAATCAGCAAGGTTCGTTGAATTAATTAATTTAAAGAAAAAATAAATATTAAAGACAGCTTACTCAATTCTAATATGTTATTTTAGGCCTGCAAGCTCAACAAAGTAGCAGCTTGGACTGGCGTGTCGGTAGAACCGTGAACAACGGTTCCAGCAAATTAGAATGGCGTGATGCGACACGTAGTGCTGAACAACTTTCAAGGAGCAACCCGTCGACGCCAGGAAACCTTCAGGCACCGAGCACCAAGTATGGAGCATTTTTCTGCATTTAAAAATTCTGATCTCGTGAACCGTATAAAAAGTTGAAGTAGACTAATAGAAAAAAATATTGATTTAACGAATCATTATTTATCTCAGGTCAAAAATCATATCACTGTTAAGGCGCCTCTCGCCACGACTATCTCGACCTGGAAGCAAAGGAACTTTGCAATCATCGCCAGCGGCTTGTCCCTGGGTTCAGGTTGAATATTCAAGTGAGTCTATAGAGGATACTAAGCGCGAGGAATCTCAGGAAAGCGACGTGAGCTTTCAGCAGGAGTTGCGGCTGAACGAGATGAAAAAGAGAATGGCTGGCGCATCGACTTCTCAGGTTAGAAGGATTAATGGACTATATGCACGAATGTAGAGTCACTTCCGGAATGACTTTACTTTAGTGAAGTGAAGTAGACTCATATTTTAATGGACTAACTCGTCACAGGTATCTACCAAAGATGAACCTGAAGATGATCTGGAGAAAGGGAAGGAGCAGACTCATCGCTTGACACAGCCAAGGATAAAAATTCAGGAAGCTGATATTGACTATAATCCCTACGTCTACCGAGCGTAAGCCCCCTTATTTTTTTTGTTCATTTATTTATCTCATCTCTTACTAATGGCGGATCAGCTGAAAGCTTCGTTCCTGAAAGGCTAACGAAGCTGCTGAAATGGTTACTGGGATTGATCACTTCAAATTCGAAGCTTACAGCTGTAACGTATATTTTCATTGAGAATCCCAATTCACAAAATTCATTAAAAACTTTTAATGTTTCGCTCGGATTTACTTCTTACCGTCTTCAACAATTATATCTCTCGAATGCATTTACATCTATCTGACACATTTTCGATTATACTTTACACCTCTGTTAAAACTTGACTCTGTTGACAAGCGATATTGTACATTACCAATGTAAAGCATATTTCTATTTTACTTTTCTATCTCAAAAATATTTAATTTCTCTTATTTCTACAATCGACTATTTAATATTTAACAGTAGATACATTGACTGTCGTTCGATACACTCAAAGTCTAATCGATATACTCTGTCACATAGAATTGTTTTTTATTCCCTTGAAAATGCACCGCATCCAGTGAGCACAGTAGTTGCATGAAAATAAAGATACTAACAGTCACTTTTTCTAGTGTAACCAATTTAACTCTGTCAATCCATGTATATAACACAGATGTCAGGCCGAATAAACAGTTGGGAATGTCTGCCGCATTGTGAAGTTACCTTTACCCACGAATATAAAGCTGAGAGGAGTTTACAATAAGCGTGGTAAACGAAGGACATTGTTAGTAATGTAAGGAAGACCTTTTCTTTTCTTTTTTCAATATGCTGATCATAAATACTGATAACTTTATTAATACGATTACAATATTACATTCGACACGACGTCTGCAGTCGAATTTTTGAATAAACAATCCATATACTATACTCCAATGTTGGATCGTGAGAATTCAGTCGATCGACCAAATGAAACTGACAATTCGCTGTACAATGTTCGATTATAAATTGCCAAATGAAAGATATTCAAGTCTTATATAACAGTTATCACCGTAACGTTCCTTGGCCTTCGAATGGCGGATATTTTATCCGTCATTTATGAAAGCTACTCGTAATAGGTACACACCAGGTTGTAGAAGTAGCCTTTGCAATAATGATTAACATACTTATGAATCCGAACATTGGTCGCGCTCTTGTAAACTAGGCACAAATGGTTGTCCCTTGCCGGTATGTTGATCAAGGAACCTTCCACGTGGCCTGGATCTACGTAGTCTATTGTGTCTTCGACTTTACCCATGTGCGCCAGATGGAATTGCATTAAAACGTCCAATGTTCCAGGTTCTCGAGAGCTAGTATCTGCTTCCTGTTCCGCCAGGTCTTCACGATCGGAATTCTCACAGGAATAGTCTCGTGGATCTGAGAGATAGTCGCCAATGTCAGACACGTCCGAATCCTCAGAGTCAAACGTTCTTGCTGGCGCCTTTGAGGATTTTTGGGGCGACGAATTCGACGATTTCGAGCAAGACGCTTGTTGTTGCTGCTGCTGGGACGCGGAGGGCTTCTTTTTGTGTTTTGGAGATTTCGTTGACTTTGACTTCAGGATTCTCCTGAACACTTCCTCGTGGTCCTCGTCCTCGTCTTCCTTACTGCTGGGAGGAGTGTTGCAGCCTAATCCTGGTATTATTTTCACGTCGGGTACTGCTGAGGGACCAGCCTCGCCATTGTCAAATGAATTGGACTGTTTATAAGGACTGGACTCTGCGGATGCTGATTGGTCTGCGTCGTTTGGACCATCCGAGAATCTGTTGTGTCTGTCAGTCGTGTCAGGATCTAAGCAATTGTCATTTATTGTTTGCTCGTCGCAGAGCAATGTGTAACATCCGGAAGACATTCTCTGAAGCTCTATGGTCATACGTGGCTCCAGGCCATCCCTGGGATTTAAAAATTCAACCTCTGTGTAATTTGTTAGCAGCTGAAAGATTGCTCTGTTCTTGAAGAAGCTCAACAATTCTTTCAACTTGTCAGGCAATGACTCTTCTTCGGCTAACTCGTAATTTCGCACGTCCGCTGGACCCACCCTCTTCCATTTGATCTGATCGGAGAGAAGCTCCTTTGCGATTTCTTGGTACTTCTCCGGCTTGAAGTAATTAGGTATAAAAACGTGGGAATCTCTTTCAACTGTTTCCTGTATTTCTCTGCTGATCTTCAGAGACAGATAAGGGTCTGCGACCCACTCAGAGAGATCCAGATCCGAGTCCTCGGGATGGGCGAACGTTATCACGGGTTCCGGTCTGGGTCTTCTATGGGTTGTTATGGGACCGTGAAACCAGCCGTTAATTGTCCATCTTGATTTGTCTACCGACGTCACTTCAGCAACTTGGTGATATGAGTTATCAACAACCTCGAAGAACACCAAGGAATTGTATTCAGGCACCAGCGAACGCACTACCTTGGAAGGTAGACCATTCTCATCCGTGCTGAAGAGATCTAGCGCACCTCCATCCTGAGGAGTCCAATTCTTCGAAAGGTAGAGGATGAAGGCTATTCGACGATCATCCATATTGTCGTCGTGGCACAGCAGGAAGTCTGTATCCGAATAGCAAGAACTAGACATGGATATCTTCTTATTCAATTTGATCTTAAGGTTCTCCTCCATCCATGCGCCCAGGTCGTATTGAAAGGCCTCGTAGAGAAGTCGAATATGCATCTTATGCATGGCGTTAACAAGGTCGCAGGTTTGTTCGTACTGATAAAGATCAACAATGTTCCTTCGACTTTTGACTTCTAACAATTCATTCTTCATGGCGTCCATGAACTTCTCACAGGCTATAAAATTCGATATCTTTCCAATCCTAAACGGCTTCGTTATCACCTCAAGTTCATCCGTTTTCACTGGTTCCAATTCGTGCCAAGCTTTAAAGAATTTTTTTTTGAACTCGTCCGTATGTAGATGCTCCGATATAATACATTTTTTAAATTTCTTTGCCTCCGGTTCACCCTGAGCCATATCTTATCACTAAATTAACACAAGGGTACAGAATTTTCTATTTAAAAGACGGAACGCGATAACAAGTATACTTAAAATATAAAATTCTTTCCTATTCGCGTAAAATCACGTTTTTCACTTTGCTAACACTGTATCCGTGAATTTTGTGTACGACGATACGTTACAAAAATTTAAATATTCGATCGACGTACACCTGCAATCCTCTGTTCAAATTGTCGCGGGTTTTTCAACTCTTACGAGGTACTATCACAAATAGACATGCACTATCTATAACTTGAGTGCATCCTTATCTAACTCGCGAAAACACGACAGTCTTAAATTGAAGAGTAACGTAATATTATCTATAAGTGTACGTAATGCTTTGTTGCTCTTTATAAATGATTCTCTAAATTAGTTACCGATTAATCGCCGTCACAACCACGTTTGCAATTTTTTTCCCACTTGCTGGTGCATTATATTCACTTTAGCTTCTCAATTCTTCTTTAAAGTTCCTCGACCGTTCACGTTTTTCCATGCACCTGCGCTCCTCTGATTTCTACGCTTCAGTCAGCTCGGCACTTCTGTTTTTCGGAACATGCGGTCCACGTGGTCGACCGCTCTGCATGTGCTCTGTAAAGAAATATTTTTGAAATACACGTCAAAGTAGCAGTTTGCAACGGTGTGATCCATAGATTCAAAATCCCCATTCACTAATCTTTCGATATGTGTCATCTGATATATGTAAATTAACGAAAATCACCTTATTAAATAAATTTAGAGAAGTAGATCTGTCGTTTCGTGTCACGCAGTTACCCACTACCCAGAGCTCGGGTACTGTCCTTCCTGAAAACATTGATCGTTTCGTGAGCCAGGATTGTCGCGTGCAATATTGGAGCCCGAGACAGTTTACATTGTTGGAAATTGAATCGCACGTGCCGAATCTACGTCCCAGAAATATGCATGTACATTTATATATATTAATATAAGCCGTGATTCCATATCAAAATTCTTTACTTCGTGCCTCGCATTATCATTCTTTGAAGTTTATCAATGATACAAGATACCTATACGAATGTATAAAATTCAGTAGTCCCATTGGATACAAAGTACAGTGAGCCTAGTTTATTACCAAAATGAGGTTAATTTAACGAACCGCACCCTTTCATCGTCGTAGGTTATGTAATAAAAAAGAGTAGGGTGGAGGGAAGAATTTAATATGCAATTAGCATTCCCTTCCACGGTAGGTGAGACCACTAAGCGCAATGGTTCAGTATAAAAACATAACCCACTAACAGACGGGTCTAACCGCAAATTCGGCCGCAGGTAAATCAAGTTTAATTAATCGATGTTTATAATTATAGTGCAAGTAAGATTAGTTTATGTGAAAAACACGTGCATCGCTAGGTCATTATAAATGTTCCCTTTATTATTCCTTAATAAAATTAATCAAATTGCTTACGTCTCTAATTACATGTAGTTGGCATAAATGTATAAAAAAGAATTTATTAAAAAATTATTATTGCGAACATAAATTATAGTTTGTAGGACCCGCGTGTTAAAGTGGTTCCTAATCCAGTCGCTAGGTGGTGTCCAGTCGACGCTGGTAGCAAGATGGCGGCCGCGTTTCACGTTTGACTGATGCTATTGCTCGGAAGTAAATTCGGGGCACACCCTGGCCGCTAAATTGTCGAGTGTAGCTGCCGCGTAGGACCGGTTACCGCGTAAATTCCGTGAACAGACCCGCGCCGTTATCCTGGAATCCGCAAAGCTGGCGACCTACGTAAACGTGAGTAACAATAATAACGATTTGCCAAAAAAGCCCGGGACGGATAGTAGATAGTAGCGGTAGGATCATTCGCAGTGTGTGACATGTCTACGTGACGTGACATTTCTTCCCTCTCCAAACAAATTATCCTTCGTATCCTGACATCTGCGCTTCCGTATTACGTCGAGATGCACGCTGCTCGTTATTAACCCTTAATACGCATAAGTGAAACGGGTGGGGTTCTTCGATGAGGTAATATAAACATGAACAGAGGACACCCGGCTGCTGGAGCGTGCCGATCTTCTTCCTGTTTGCTTTACGGAGTGATAACTCTGCTAAATTGTTCCCTTTACTCTAGAAATCGTAGTGCATTGTGGCAAAAGATAACGTAGGTAACGGTAGAAGTCCTGTAGAAGCTTTTGTTCAGAGAGGGCGAGAGAGAGAGAGAGAGGAAAAAGCAGAGAAAGTGAGATAGACAAAGGTTTGAGAAATGGAAGTGAGTGAGAAAAAGGGACAGTGCGATGGATTCCTTAGATGCCTCTTTTTTTTGGAAGTTACCCTCGAATTTATCGACCCTTTTCTTCTCATACCTGAATAGAGTAACACGCTGCCCGACACCCCTTTGACCCCTTGCCAAAGTAAACGAACATTTAACGGTTAAATGATAGTTTTAAATTTGTTAACGGCTGCTTCTATCATAACACGTTTTTCTGTCTGCTTGTAACTTCAACGTATGTATTCAGAATCGCAAGCAGTTTGTAACGTCCTGATACTTTCTTGTCGCTGATATCGTATGTTTTCGTCGCAAATTGCTTCAAATCGCCATTATGCCTTAAGGTATTTCTATATCAATCTTTCAAGTTATTCTTATATATCTTAACACGCTCGTTATTCATTATCTACACTTTTTCCATAAGAAATACCATTGGTGCGTCCAGTAACTCGTTTAGCGATTACGCCAACGGTCGCTGGTCGGCCTCGAACTTTTAAAGTGTCGTTAAGCACGATACGTTCATTGCGTCGTTAATACGAACGATCTATAAAATATTAATATAATCAAAGCATAAAAGATATAAAGAGAATAAAAATATGTGATTGTCATTACGCTAGAAACTCCTTTTATCTTTTATTATTTATAATGCTCTCTCTTACAATGTATTGTGCCGTTAACTCGACCGCTGGCAAACGTGCGTTTACTCTTTTCATGTGGACGTTATCCTGTGTACTTTTTTTTTTCGAAAATTGCACATTATTAACCGGCCACACAACCGTGTCCTAAATCCTTGGGAAATTCTCCGTGAATTAAATCATAACGGTATACACGTACGGTTGCTTTAATAGTGTTTCTTTAATTCCAATAATGTGCTCAGTGGAATTCAAAATTATCGCGAAATCCGTAACCGCTAAATACTTTTGTATTTTTTTACGCGACAAATTACGCGGATGATCGTCATTACTCAGAGATAAAAAATAGTGGTATAAAAAAAGTTATACCAAGAAGTACTATACTTCCGTTGTGCAAGTGTTGGGGGTAACATAGCGGACTTGCCATAAGGATCGACTTGGTAGCAACGTCATTCCTCAGATAGTCAGTCAGTGAAGTGCCAGAGAGAAGTGCGCGGCTGTGTAATGCAGAATAGAATTTTCATTGCATAATATTAATTTTTTTTCAAAATTCTCTATCTCTCTCCCTCTCGCAAACGATCTCTGTCAATTTTTGCTCCTGTCTTCGTTTGCGTGCTGAGCTCGTCATTGGAACAGCATGAACATAGCTCTGAGTATCAATTCAGTCTGTTATCCCAGGTAAATGAAATTTTTTTTTCTTTTTAAACCAATTACGTATTATCCATTTAGTAAAAAAATTTCCCGCTAATTATTTTCTGACAGATACCGCATCAGACTGCCGGTCGAATCTATTGATTTTTATACTTGCGATGGGAATGGATTTCTAAAGGAATTTTTAGGACTTGCTACGCACTTACTGCGTAAACTGTCGTAATGTATATATAAAAAATTTAATTGCGCAAGTAATTCACGTCGAATCCAAAAGAGTTAATACGCATTAAGTATATAATCGCATTAAAGAGACAGTGAACGTTCTATGCCCCGGAGCAGCTGTATTCTGCATTCTCAGTATGTGCATCATATCCGCCGTGAAATTGCTGAATAATTACTCGACCGATCGTTCAATCATTGATGGTCTTGAATTACGAAAATTCATTTACTCCCTTAATCGGACATTCAATGCGATTTTTTTGTCCGCTGATGACAAATATTTGAATCATATTTTTTTTTAATCTCGACTGTACTCCTTATGAGGATATTTACATGCGCGACAGTTATACGAGATATAAATGTGATCGACGTGAAATTAATCGCGGTTCATCGGATCTTTAAAGATTTTTTTTGTTCCCTGCCAATAAAATGCTACAAATTCATATTCCCATCGCGCAAATCGACTGCCCACATTTTCATCGTGATAATTTCTTTTACCTTGTCTATTCATTCTGTTTTTGGTTATGCCAACGAAAACCGGTTTTTCGTATAGAACTTCAAGAACCGTCGACTATTCTCACGAAATTCAGTACGCGTACTGTCTAATCGACTCGAACGTAAATTTTGCCATTCCGTCAATTTTTCTTTTTCAATTTTTCCATCGCGCCCAATAGTGTAAAAAAACGCACGTAGATACCTACCACGGATAACTCGTCGAGTCAATCCGAAAAATATTTTTGATTGACTTTTATTATTTCACACACCCATTCGTTCTCTGTGTGCCAACTTACAACGAGCTACAATAAGTAGGCAGCATCGTGACCCGGTTCACGATTAATTTCTACCGGTAACTTTTGTCAGCGCGTCATACGGGAGGGGCCCCCCTTTATCCTTGCTCAGTCTCCTCTACTTCTTTGCACGTCCGCCAGGTGTCAGGCGCGTTAGATTAATATCTAGAACGTAACAGGTTCTGGGATCGTGGGGATCGGGCTTTTACCATTTGTCGCGAGTAAATCGCGTGGGTGATTCTCGCGATATTTACAGTCAGCCTGCATCGCGTTTGCTTTTCCATATCCAGAAACCCGGTTTCTTCCCTACCATTCAGACTGCACCCGAGACGAAAAAAAACACCTAGCATTTCGTCCTTTAGAAAGACCATCCAATTGCACGTTGAAAACGTCTTTTCCAATTGCGCACATGGATCGCCAAATTTTCTACAATATTTATGTATGTTTCATATTTTAGAAATTATTAATCGCTTTCGTTATACGTGAATTTCAAATTATCCGCCTGTACCTCTTATCGTAAAACTTGGCAAATTCTCTCACGACTTTACATATCTGTTGAAAGTCCACTTTAAGTATCATAAATTATACACTTTATATGTATGCATATAAATATACTGCACCATGCACCGATGTATGTCGCTAATATCAGCACGTCGCTCATTACGAATGTACATAATGGAAAATATGTAAGTAGAGTCGATGCTTTCTTACAAACGGAGTCTCATCTACCTAACCTACGCACAAATTGCTCCACACGTTGCACGTGATTAATAAGTAATATCTAGAAGCAGGAGAGGCAGGTGTATATTAACTTCGACGTGTTAGAAGACGACAGTACGAATTTGTCTTCGCCTTGCATCTTGCACGAAAGCACGAGCCGTCTAGGGAATTGTGTCGAGCGATGAAAACTTGTAATTAGCATCTATAGTTTGTAACCACAGAGGCGCTACTGGCGCACAATAACAAAAGCTCCAGGTACGTACATTCTAAATGGGTGTTAGGTTTGACTTCGTAACGCATCATTCTAGTCCATTGTGTACCATACATGGGGTAATGAAGTCTATAAATTTCCTAGATCATTAGACCAGGTTAACCCCAGGTCAACATACTCTGTGATACTTGCACGTAATATGGTGCATACGCCATTCAAATTCTCTCTCCAACCAATAACGTCGAGCGTCATTGTCGTGGCGGCACGGGTTTTCATGCAAGCTTTTATGCGCGTCCTCAGTCGGTATGCAGACTTTCCTCGTTACGTGCTATTTATAACCTGGACATCCGACTGCCATACCAACCGATTGTCTGCTGGTTCTACTAGGTTTTTATGTTTCTAGTCTGGCGACACTCATTGCTCGTAGATTGCTTTCTGAAAAATGGCGACATTCCGCGCGGATTCTATTTGCGGTCCGATGGGACATAGAGCATCCGAAACAAAAGATATGTAATTTTGGGATTAATTTTATTTATTGGATCATAGAGTTTAATATGGTATGTGTATTTTACTGTGATTCGTAACTGTAAGATTTTCTTCTATTAAGCTTGCCTTGTCGCTGTGTATGGATAATAGGGGGACCTGTAGCTTAGGCAGATTCAGGAAGAGTCTCTTAGAGGAGGCTGGACCGAGGAAGATGGTGGGAAGTGGTCCACGTAGACGATGAAGCGAAACCGTGGTACGTCTGAGACTAGAGTTCAAAAGTCAGAATGGTTTATTTGGGTTTATATATAGAAAGCTAGGAGGCAGCACGGTGTCACTTACCCCTGTGCGCTTACGTGCTACCCAGACACGTCCTATTCTGGAAGAAACGTCAGTGAGTCCTCGCCAATGTAAAGGTAGTTTGTGATGGAAGCTTTGGGTAGATTTATCACCTAGTAACGTAATAAGATTTTTTCACTGTATTTCTTATTCGAAATTTTCAGTATCCGTTGATACTAGACTTCTGCCATTGGCTTGCCTTCTGACTCGGTTCCTTTAATGGGTCTGAGATATGATTTTTTTCGTAAGTGACTTTTTGTTTGTTCGGTTGAAGAACCTTTTTTTTTTGTTAATCAATGCCAATTTCTTTGCTAATTATTGTTTCTTTGCATAGGGCGCAGGTATACCTCAGTATTGAGGTATTTAAACCATGGCGCCGTTGGACGACTCTCTATTTTAAGAGGCTGCTCCTCGATTCACACTGTCCATTTCGTAACGCGAAACCTGGCTCAACGACTCTAGTAGAATCGATGCACTTGCAAGTGGATGCTGTGCATTTTTTTCATCTTGCACACTAATGAGATAACTCAGAACGAGTCTACGTCTGTTCACGTTGGACATTAATATTTATTCTATGCATAGTTTGATACTTCTTCAGCAGAGTACGTATAGGCTGGTCTGAAGTCTAGTGCCAATCGATCGCTCGACCCTTCCTAAGCTGTGAAAACGGTATCCTGCTGGTTTCACGGACTGATTCCTACCGCATTGTCCATATCTCGTGAGAGAATCGCCTGGCAGTTTCTTTATCGACTGACGCACCGTACCGCTTGGAAAAAGTCCATTGATAATTCTAGGTCTGTGACATAAATGCTGGAAGAATTTACTTCGCTAGTTTTATATACAGCGTTTCTACCAGTTTTTTAAAATTTGTCAAATGGGATTTAAGAAATATGAAAATGCGCCTTGATGGTTGACAACACTCGGCAGGTCTCCGATTGACCCTGGGTCTTTGTACAGGTACAGGATGTTTCAGACGCGAAGGACCTTTCCTTAGGATTATTCAGCAGGATTTAAATATGCAAATTCTTCAAGTCACCTTTACAAGGCTCGTCGCTCGCGCGTCAAATTCCAAACTGTTGGGTCGTAGATGATTATTTACATGAAAATTTTAATTGGAGAATTTACTATGAAATCACGTATTCTTTTTCGTCGCACCCATGTTACACTGTTCTGTAAGGGTATACTTTTGGTTGTCAGTGTACATCTAGCGTACAATCGTTATGGTCATATCTACGATGCACGTGTAAGACTCTAGCTGCCTCCGTTGTGTCTCGACTGTAATAAATTGCACGTGATTAATATTCCAGCAAGATTGATGCCGTCGCCTGGGATTTATCGCAGAAGATTGTGCGGCCGCCTTAATTGTTTGGACGAAAGGTGGGAACGTACAAGGCACTTATTCTCAGCGTGGGCGTTAAAGCTAACGCGAAGTGGCCAGAAAGTACATTCGGTAGCAACATCGGCCTTACTCCATTTTAATTCGTAGCGTTTTCTGCATTCTCAGACGGCCTGGACTTATTCCCTGCCAGTCATGCGTCGGAGCTCTGATTATATTTACTTCTCGGCATCCCCATGAACGTTCTCAGCTACATTCTTATACTTAATGAAAATTTATCCAATTCACGTTAACTCGATTTCATCGTTCTTGATATTCCGCAACGAAGCTATTTCCGCGGGAGATAAGTCAAGAGAGAGAAAAAAAGGTCTAAACGCATAGAGTGAAAAATATGGAGGACATTCCACGGACAGAAGAAACCGGGGAAACACTCTCCGGCTATTATTCTATTTCGGGTATACCCAAGTGCATACGGAATAGGTTCGTTTGGCTGCCGTTAACGTAATTGAAACTGACAGAATCTTGGTGCCAGATAGCAGGAGCAAAGGGGGAGCATTCTATGGGGGGTTCTTGGTTCGTTTAGCCTTAACACCCATGGCCATGTCAGCGACTGTTCGCAGCGCCCCTGACGACCCCCTTTGGAAACGAAAAATTAAGTGAAAAGCGTCGAGCGACACGTGCCAGAAGAATTATTCCGTAGACGTTAACTTTGGCTGTGCTTTTGAATGAAATTGAAAATATAACCTCAAAAAGAAAAATGTTTAACAACTGCCAGTTTTGCAAGAGACAACGCGAATGCTATAACTTGATCCGTGTCTCTTTCAGTAAACTACCCACAATGCAACACGCGGTTGAACTGTGCCTTCTTAATTTCAAAATTCCACGTGTGCAAGAACGTGACGTAAGAATTATATCACCCTTTTGCTTCCTCGTAACCACTTCGATGTCCTACTAGTTGGCTACCGGCACAATATCTTCGTCAAAGGAGCATTCCAACTGTAGGACCGAAGTAAACCCATAAAAATGGGCGCATCTTAACGGCCCGTAAAAAGCACCGCGAGTGTTAACCTCTGTCAAAGCGGTTAAGTGAGGTTTTTGCGCTCGCACGAATGTGAAATCAAAAGCAAAGTACGTATCTGTCACATCAGAGTCATTCTTAGTGCGAAGAGCGTCTTATAGGCGCATACGGTCGTCTTTGGAAGTGCCGTAGGATAGTCGGTCCCAGCACCATGGTTTTTTGAGTGTTCCTAAAATATCCACTGTGAACTGCGACGAGGACGAGGGGAAAGGGACTGGAGGAGAGACGGAATGAGAAATACATACGTTGCACACAGCCTGACAGTCACTCGTATATACATTGAGATTCGGTGGGAGAGTCAAGAGATGAGATGGGAATGCTCTCAAATGCCATGCCACCAGTCTTCGGCAACCAGTCATCCAAGCAACGTGCACCATTCGCTACGGGGAATTCGTTGACTGATAATAAAAAGCCAACCGAGAGAATCCGTCCTAGGATCGAAACGGGGATTCCCCCGATTATATCGTTCAGCACTACTTCATTTTACCATTGATTCGCGAGAATCGAATGGTGCGCATGCGCACCAACCTTGTTTCGTTAACCAGTTCGAACCACGACGAGACGCGGACGATCCTCGGTACTGCGAGGGAAACGTTCGCGAGGATGTTTTAAATTTTTATCACGTGAATCGAACGCACGAATCGATCGATATTCTAATGTATTTCAATTTTTAATGTGAAATGACAAATTTTCGTGTAAACAAACTTATTTGAAGTTTATACAAATGTTGTGTATCTATCGGTAGAATATTGAATATTGGTGTGAAGTCATCCTTGAGTAGTTATCAAATAATTTCTTTCTAATTAATCGTTAAGTGAATAACCGCCTTGAGGCCTTTGACGCGATTCACGAGTCTTAAAACGTAAAGTTTGTTCAAAAAGACTCCATAGTGTCTAGAGAAAATATTTCGACCTAGCCATTTTTGACTTTTTATATATCCACTTGGCTATCGACTATACACACTTGCGGCAGTCAATTATATGCAATGAGTCAGAACAGCCGAAATTTTCGCGTGGAATGAATTCTCACGAGCAACGATTATTTTGAGATCTATTAATATACAATACAAACGTTTACCTACGACAAAGGACTATTTTTCGAAACGCTACCAGTCATATGTAAAAATAGTCACTTCTATCTGCTTTATAATATTCACGTGTTTTGCCGTGTACAACCACGCAAGACACTCTCAGTCAGCCTCCCCTATCCCCTCTTCGATCGATATATCGATCCGATGCTACGGCAGTCGTCGCGGTACACGCGAGTCGTACGGATTTCAAAGTGACGCGCGCTTTCGTCGAGCGCGCGTTGTGTCCTATGAGGATGCCCCTTAAAATTGAGAGTGGAACGTACACGGTCAATGCGGCAGGCAAAAAGAATGTCTCGAGATTCCTACTCTGGAAACATTGGCGACGAAGGTATGTCAACAGACTCTTTTAAGTGTATTCACCTTTATTTTTATGTTTTGATTGGAATTGCGTGTACTCATACACTAACGATTTTACTTCGTTCACGCGGACTCTGCACTTGATGCTTATTTCTGTTATTACGATCTACTTATCGATCGAGAACGATTCTTTAATTATATACAGCCATTATCCGAGCGTAAGACAACGCGTGCGTAAGACGAGCATCACTGTCATTAAGGTTATGTCAGATTTGCATTATTACACGATAACCCCTTGTCACTCTCACTATCTTTATTCCTCACCCGGTATATATAAACAGCACGAGCCACGTTACAGGCGTAAATTGTATCTGTAGATATTAACGTCGTATATTCGACGCAGTGAACTTTAATATTCAAAAGAATTGTCGTCGTGTCGCCGAGTCACGTGACCGTTTCCCACAATGCATCTAGTTCAGTAAAATGCCGCATGGCGTTCCAATACATTCGTACGTGCAGTACTCTCGAGAGACGATAGTGTAATATTTTCCACTCGAGAGGTGTACTTGAGATAACGAATTAATGTCTGCGTTTGAATTTCGAGAAATGCATCGGAACCTGTTAAGATTTTTCTACGTACAAAAAACTGCAACATGCAGTCGTAGCTTTGTTTACTGTTCCTCAACGTACACATCACTCATTCAATCTTTCAAGCTGCACGTGGCACTCATGTATATTTGGCCTGCTGTGTCTCTTTTGCACCCTTCGCTTAATGTTATGCACTGGTCTTCTTGCGGCTGTACCCGTAGTATCCAACTTGAATGTATCCACACGTGAAGGACGTAACGACAAAGCATTTCGTTGCCTTGTATTAATCTGTAATTAATAATGTTAAGTGTGTAAGCATCAGGCCTGTTAATTGCATTGCGCAATAGTGCTAAGACCTTTGTGTACTTATTGTATCCGTGCACTTTTAAATGTACCATACACGTAAATTCAGCACCTACCATTGAAATCAATGCTATTCGTGTTATCGTTGAAACGAATTCAATTTTAACTCGTTGATTCGCGATTCAGTCACTATTATTTTTACGGTTATTACCCGTTACGTATACACGTAACACTGAAAATTTGAATTACGGAATATACCTTTTTATTGAAAAAAAAATTTCTTATACAAATAATAATTAAAATCATCGAGTGAAATTTTTCGTAGTAACACGAATATCCGATACACTTAAATCGTATATTCTCAGCTCGTCCAAACCGATCGCCAGACTATATCTAGACATCGGTAACCTGTAAGTTCTTTCGCAACGGTGCTTTCACCACGAATCGATCGAGGATAGATCGATCGATCAGGATCTATAGTAGGAGTGATCGTATTGGACGAGTCATTCGTCTCAGGACTGGTGCATGAGTTGAGTTGTGTTTATATCTCTTTATATACCCATATATATATGGGTATATATGGTGTATCAGACGATGCCAGTCCGTGCATAATATACAATGAAGGTGGGAACAATTCGAATGAAACTGGCAGTGTGCACGAGGATCGCGGGAACGAGGATCGCCGTAGTGGAAACGGCGTTCGCAGCGAGGTGGCGGGTCTGGAGGATAACGGAAATTCCGCGGTAGCGGTGGTCCCTGGCGGTGGCAGCACGAACAACAGGACTACGTTACGTCTGAGGCCACTCTCGTTGGCCGTGCAACCCCTGAATTATCATCGGTTGGATCCCGATCCAAATACAACAACGAAACATCCCAACATGACCAGCCAGGAGAGCATCGGCAGTTGCAGCCTGGACGTCGACCGATCCGCATCCGACCGATCAGGTTGGGCGCAGTATTTGGGTGGAGGAGTGAAAAATCATACGGAATATTGGACTGTTTGCTGTCGGCGATATTTGTTTTTTCAAATTTCTTTTTACACTCAAACTTTTTCAACTCCAACGCAACCTAACGACAGACGGTTATTTCGTGACATTTGACTTACCTTGACGCCTACTGTATGAATATTGGACACGTGGGCGGAAGTCGACTGTATTTTAGTTCGGCATTGAAGAATAACGCGTGGTTACGCCACTGACCCCATTTACTTCAATTCCACTTCGCTGCAAGTCGTTGACGTTCAAACGTACATTGATCGCCGAAGGCAAACTGATCCCCGTGTTGATACCCATTGAGTCTGTGTGATATCGTGAGTTTGACGTTTTATGAAAATTATTCTCCGACTTGGCGACAGTTGGGGTTATTGCTACTGCGACGCCTTCGTCACGTGGCGACGCGCTGGGAATTGGATTCGAGGACGAAACTGTTTAAAATGTAGTTTTAACTGTTGCGTACCAGACAAGTGTCGGAGCGTTAAGTTAGACTAGGACAATACTATTGGTTATCAGACTTATATTCACGTTAATGGCTGTTGCTTCATTGAAGTCCAGTTGGGTTCGTGCAAACCCGGCAGCTTCATTGCATATTCATTTTGTATCATCAGCACTGGCTCTTACGAGTCACAAGTACATTGCCCCTGTAGGTGCAGGATTTGACGATTAGGTCGTGTAATTGCGCAACGGAAATACGTTGGACTTTAGAGAAAAAAAGAGAAAAAGTGTACGGACACGTTCATTCAAAAATTAATTCCGCCTTCTGTCAGTTGTCGTGGGGAAAAAAAAATTGTAAACCGGTAATTGATGTTCTTTCAAGAACAGTTTCATTATCCTCAGCTCTCGCATAGAGAGAGTTTAAAGACACGATGATCATGGTCCATCACTTTTGAAATTTTACGTTCAAGGTTGCTCGAATGGAAATCCACCTTTGGACGTAGTTCATGCCGTTGCTCTTGTTACTTTGGAATTGATCAGGCTGTATGTTTTTATTTATTTTTATTTTACTCTGTCAAAATGCCATTCGAAATTAGCCCGCGTGTACACCGAGATTAGGTAGCTAGGGTTTTTTTTCATGATCTTCGTGCCAAGAAGAGCCTCGGCTTTGGTCTCTTTTGCGCGAGCAGCTAGTCGAGACCGTGGTTCCAGTCTATTATTGTGTCGTTGCATGGCACAGGCTCGAGTCGAAAATCTAAAGAGTCGCTGCGAGTGAATTGCAGCGGATCGACGTGTGGATAGAGCCAGGTGGGACTCTGTTAGGGAGTAAGAAAACGTATGGGTGCATGGCATTGTTGGAAGTTCCTGGTCATCTGTTTCATGGGTTTCACGAGAATTGAATATCTGAAGTAGTGGGTTAATGGGTTTAAGATTCCGATGGGAAGTCAACAGACGAAAGCAGGAGTGTCGATAAGAGTTGATAACGAGAAAGTTGGGGATTTAGCTCGGTGGGAGGGAAGTTTGTGAAAGTTTGTTTGTCAAGAGGGGAATTGTGTATTGTCAGTCGGTTATACGTATGGGAGGTCTTGTGGTCGTGGTTGAGATCTTACACGGGTCCAGAATTCCTCGAATGGACATCCGGACTCCGGAAGGATCCTGGTCGCCTCGATGGTGGTTAATACGTAAACCGGTTCGCAAAGCCCACGTAGACGGTTTAACGTGGAGTTTACGGGTTTGTAACTCGCGGGAATTGCCACGGAGTCTCCCGGTGACGCATCAGAGGCGCCATGCTCTCTTCTTTATTTTACAGAGACCACAGTAGGTTCCGTATCCGAGAAGACTCTGCACAGCCTGAACCTCTCGTGCAACGGTGAGCCCACACCGTCACCGGAAGTCATACCTAACGGCAGCAGCGAGACGATACTACAGAAACAGCAGTGCCTGGCAGACAGCGAAAATCTAAACGTTAGCAATGGCCATGAGGACAGTCCTGAGCTTGATCAGCTGACAGCCAAGAAACCGAGTTACTTGGGTCTGGCTTGTAGCATCAGCGGATACTCTGGTATCACCAGGTACGACAGCAAGCTGCGCGAGGGATTCAGATCCAGAGACAGTAGTCCTGGGACCAGATTGATCACCAGGGATACGAGTCCTGCTGGTTTCAGGTGAGCTTTTTTTTAGTTGAAAAATAACTCTGAACGAAGATTGTAGGTTGATGATGATTCTTGACATTTGTTTTTTTTTTTCTTATTAGATCCAGTGAGAACCTTAACCTACCGGCGCATCCGTATCCGCCCAAGAGCCAATCAATCTCGCCTCTCGCCATGGACCGTCAGAATGGCTTCTCGAATGGTGTCAAGGAGGAGTGCAAGATTGAGAGCTTTGTCGAGAACCAAAGTTCCATGAACGTCTGTCAGGGTTATTCCGAGGTTGATAAGGGTGTGCCGTTACATAGTACCTTTCAGGATATCAGTCCCATAAGGGGAAATTCACCCTTTAGGAGAAGTCCTGGAATGATACAGGTGGTTACTTATAATCAGCATAGTAAATCATTCTCATCGAGTTTCTCCGGCTCATCGCCAAAGTCCACTGCCGTTAATGGTAAGCATCGAGGTCTTGTCTACTAAGTGAGTCAGCCTACGTTTAGATATATATGTTTGCTCTCGAGGATTTACTGAAACCTGTTTTTATTTATTTGGATTATTTACTTTTCTTCTTGGCAGTATCGAACGTCTCGTTCAGCGAGACCAGTATCACGAATGGTTCGTCGATAGAGATTGAGAATCAAACGTTAAACTCATCCTCGAGTAGCGAGAAATCGTTCATTCAGCAACGAGTGGAACGGCTCTACGGACCAGGAGCATTGGCTCAGGGTTTCTTCTTTAAACGTTCCAATCAGCTCAATAGCAGCAATAACAGCTTCAATAAATCTAGCAACAACAATGATTCTACTACCGACAACGCCAATACCGAAGAATCCCTTAAGAATTTGCCGGTGCTAAGACATCTGCGACCCGAGTTCCGGGCGCAACTTCCTGTTGTCAGTCCTAGAAAACCTACGGATGGTTCGGAGCAGATAATAAAGCCATTGCAAAGGTATGTTTGTTGTAACTCAGCATTTGGAACGTTTTTATTTTTATTGTAAGGAACTTCTCATGAGATTTTTAATTCTTTTTAATTCGATAGGGTAACAACTTCCTCTAGAAAAGTAGAACAGAAAGGAAAGACATTGGGTGGATCAGACGTGAGCAGTAAAGTATTGGAAAATGAATCTCTGAAGCTGAGTGCTAGTGTCACGAGTATTCCGGATCAGCAACCCGCGGCGCCGGAAGTGGTCTTGCCAGTTCTAGAACCTAGCGCGAGTTCGACTAGCATAGCAAAACAAGCTCAGGAAGCGGAAACGGCTGAAGAAGAGAAGGACGGCCACTACTTTATAAAAGTACGTGGAATTTTATTTACCAGTAATTAATTCGGCATTAGTAAACTATGTCTTACAATTTTCGTTATTATAGTTACTCAAAGCGGAAACGGAAAGACTTATCTTGTTAGCTGTGTCGGCGGAAGCTGAATTGGCCAGTGGAGATCCTACTACGCTTCCGGAAGAGGCGGCAGGCAAACTTCGCTCAGCCGCTGGCAAAGCCAGGCTACTTGCTTCCCAAAAGATGCAGCAATTCGAAGGCCTCTGCCAAAAGAATATTGTAAGTATTTTTAAAACCTCCAGTAATCATACTTTTTTGAATTTATTGACTGTCTGGTTTTTTTACTTATTTTTTTGTTGAATTCCAGAATCAAGTTCCAGGCGAAGAATTTCCAACGACTAACGAAGACTTGGCTGGATTCTGGGACATGGTGATGCTGCAGGTGGTCCAGGTCAACGAACTGTTCGAGCAAATCGAGAAGCTGCGAAAATCACAGTGGCAGGAGGTATGTGCAGAATCAATTAATGACGCGAGACGTCATCTTCCGAAGTCTCGAAGTCTGCGGAAAAAATCCCATCACAGTCCCAAGTATCCCATCGAAAATTGTACCTTTCAAGATAGCCAAGCCGAAGTCCTCAAATTCCCAAAATCGAATGAAGCGGGCGTACACTTATCCGAAAATTCAAATCACCAAGAATTCATAAACTCCACTAAAAACACCGATTCCGTTTCTTCCAAAGCTGAGAATGTCATAAAGGATCGATGGAAAATCATTGAAAAAACTGATCGACACTCCATACCGATTGCCGGTTCCGATATTTTGACATTTCAAAAATCGAAAGAAGGTAACGAGCGCAGATTATATAGAACGAAAAGTAAAACCTCAAAATTCCATGAAAAACCAATAGATAGAAAAACAATCGTGGACTCTAAATCGGATATTTTACAAAGCAAAAATATACCCGCAGTTATCGATTCTCTGGAATCAAAATTACAGCATAGCAAAATACAATCAACACTCAAATTTCTAGGTACTAATCCGGATATGCACTTTGATAATTTGGTAAATAATCATATCGTAGCCGAGTGCTGTGTACCATTGACGAATGGATATATAAATTTGTCGAAGAAAAATATTTTTAACGAGAATTGGCCTCATCGAGACGAACCTCAACGAATATTTTCTGGAAACAAATTGAAAGTGAGATCACGAAGTCCGCAAGTGAGTTCAGAAAAGGATGTCGAAGTTAGAAAATGTACAAATCGACCAAGAACTGCAAGTCCTCGGTATACAAAAGAATATAATAAATCTGAAAAGCATCAACATAATTCTCATAGTACAGTCAGATCGCGTTCCATAAGTTCGTGTTTGAAAACACATCGAAAATCAGCTCACAACGTTACTTTCTCTGATGACGTAAAATCCAGTCGAACCGAATCTACGATTACAATGAAGAATACCACAGAATCAGAACTTGCTACGAATAATGAAACATCAGTAATTTTAAAAAGGACAAAATCCACATTTCATTTACAAGAATTTAATTGTCACGATGAAAGCAATGTAAATAGAGATATAGTGAAATCAAAAGTATCGAAGAAAATTGTGAAGCTTGGAAATAAAAATTTGGAATCGTACAATGTCAATAGGAAGAATAATAACATGTTTGTGGGAGACACTTCAAAAAATTCACTTTTGAAAACTCCTATTATCTCAGAAAGACACGTTGCATACTCTGGGTCTGTTTCTAACAGAAATATAGTAAAACCTCAAATAAAGGAATCGACAGGTGGTTTGAAGAATACAGTGAATCTTTGCAAATTGAACAGAGGTTGTATCGAAAAGTCTAAAATTGTACGTAGGACAGTACAAAGAAACATTCCTAAGGAATGTAATTTCAAAAGGATAATAACTAATATATTTAATCAGAATTATCAGTGTAAGCAGAACAAGCGATTTATCATAAATTCAAAGAACGACAGTGATAATAAGTTAAACAAAGTCAGCGAAGAGACAAGGAGGAAAATGAAAAATATTTGCAGACCGGTTACAGCAGAACCAAGAAATGTTGAATTGACATCAAATATTTGTCACAAAGTTCCTGCGGCTTTGCACAATGCAATTTTGAAAAATGAAACAGATAGAGGATTTTGTAATGTTAAACGTTATTATCAAGATTCAAAATTCAGTGACTCCTCATCAGCAAGACTTTCCATGGTTACAGATGTTTGGTCAAACTTGGATTCATCTTGGACCAGTCAATTTTGCAGTTCAAATTCCAGTCTATCAGGCACAAGACTGCGAAGAAAAATATCAGTAAAAGATTTTCGAAAGTTGGACAAAGTTTTGGAACCAAGTTCATCGATTCAATCACAAGAAAATTCAAAGCGTTTTGATTCCGTGTCACGAAAATCTTTCAAATTCTACGACGATTCGTTGCAAAACATCACAAGATGCGAACCAGTGTCGTCTACTGTCGTGGCAAGTAAATTGGATAGAATGAAAAAATACGACAAGAAGCGTAAAGAAGATCTGAGACGAAGAATAAAAAATTGTTCAAGAAAATTTATTCGAAATAATTCAAGGTCTCAAAGTGCTCGTGGGGACTTGACGCTACGTCGTACGTTGAGCAGAAATTTGTACGATTTTAATACATATGCAAATTTACCCAGAACGAAGAATCAGACGACAGAGATGAAGAGGTACGATTTCGCCAAAAAGGATTA
>JAYRCB010000213.1:0-16786 GCA_036026315.1 Trachelus stipa
TGCGGGAGGGTACTCAGGGCACCTCCAGCCATCGCCCACTTTCCGGTCCAAAAGTAGTTCTGGGACACCCTGTATACATTCGTGGTTACAGATTATAGATACTTTGAGAATATTGTTACACTAATATTTATAACAGACATACAGGTCTATACAATGCTGGTTACACAAAACCGTAGGGTAACGATCCGAAACGACCGTCGCGACGACTTTGTGGAGCTCCGTTGGTTTACAAGTTTTAGATTCTAAACGTGTCACAACATCGTAAAACGGTGTACGACATATCGCATCGAAATGTAAAACAACCGGCTCCGTAGTCTCCCCACGTACGAAAGAACGCATCCAATCATAATTAATCGCTAAACTAGTTGTACAGTTTAGCGTGATACGTTTTACTTTACACACGTCAACGTGCGAGCCGTCCGGTTTACGCACCTTATACGCATCAAATTTCGGATCTCCCGATACGAAGGACGTGATGTAGCTACCAGAACCGTATGACTCTAGCTCGTCTGTTAAATCGTCCAAAAGACTACCGAGCGGTGGTGTGTAATCGTTATCACTGTGGCGCCCACCCGACACGTATATACAGAAGTCGGTGTCGTGATACAGTACACGTCGATCTAATTTCTCGAGATAGTCATACAGTTTAAGACGAGCTTGAGCCGTGGTGTATGCAGCTTTAACGACGTTGGTGTACGCTGTCGATATCAAAGAATCGCTCGTGTTTCACGTGTTAACGTAAAGCATCTCGTCGTCTATGGGTAAAATACCTGTAATCTCGATCTCCGGGTATGTGAGTAAATTCACGAGTTTCTGACGTGTTGTCACGATCTCCGTTTTAGTTAAATTTTCACGCTGACCAAACTTGCCCCAAAAAGAATTTAGACATAGCTTTGCAACGGACCGTAGATCGGGGTTTGATTGTATGTTATCAGGATCGAGAAGAATGCCCTCAACAGTCTCATACTCCTCTATGTATGCCTGCTGAGCCTCCTTATTATTGACGCATTCGCGCGGCCAGCCACTCGACTCCTGTTTGATTTTTAAGAATGTATTGATATAGGCTGCAAAATGACCGCCCGTCCGCGTCGTTGGGCTGTACCGCGTGATTTCATATTGCCATATTTCGTGTATACGCGTGATCTTATACCTCTTACATACAGCGCGTCTAACCTCGTCCACAACGCAGGTCCCTTCGAATACTCTGTCCTCGGGGTTTTCGTGCGGACAGGCTTTCTGCAGCGTAGACTCGGCGCATGAACGACACAGAGCAAAGAGTAGCTTACCATGCATACGCACCGGTAAAACAGGGTGATACAAATCCCGCAGTGGTAATACAGCGCATTTAATCAGTCCTTCCACGTTATCAATGTTATAAGATTCGCCCGTTAATTCGCAACATTCGTCGCCCACATACACCCTCGGATGATCTACGGTGAATTTTCCTGTTTTCAATATAAATGGGTAGAGGGAGCATACATCTACATAATGTATTCTCTCCGACCCCTCGACCCCATAAAAAGTGACAGTGTTCCCTGTACGACCACCGAAGAAAGCGTCGCGGGGTTCAAGTGGTTCCTGCGCCACCAGCGGATTGTTGTTTAGTTTCCGGTATAATTCAGAATGTTCCGGCTTGTTAATCTAACGATCGAATTCACACTCCCAAATCTCCGTTAGTTCATACCCGAGGAACCGAATCTTATCGTTAATTGCCTGCGTTCTCTCGAAGCGTTCATCCATGGATTCGCCGGTATGTAAGCGGGTATCCCTGTTTATACGGTGACATATGGGGCAGCCATACCAGAAACAGCCTTGAAATTGAAATACGCGTAGTACACCGGTATCGACATCGCGATGGTACCCGTCAACAGGCGTAGCCCCCGGTGAGCGGTATTCCCGTGTACGCCCAGCATGAGTTATGGTATACCCCAGACGGCGTTCCAGCGACAGGAGCCATAACAGCGCTTTACGCGATTGTCTGTCGCCGTACCGATACCCACCCGGTGGTAAAATAACTATCTGTTCATCGCGCAAAAAGTTTTTCCGAAAAACTCTCGAACACGCCGAGGCTATGGTAGTGCTTTCTGAAAAGGGCCAAACGTTACCGTATCGCAGGTTTGTATTGTCTGTATGACAACCATGCGGCCCCCTGCGCAAAACTATCTGAATTAATTGTCAAACCTATATAATCGCGCGGAGTGCATGAACTTGTGAGATATGTGTGTATGTCCCTGACAGCTCCTTGTAACCAAGACACCATACTCGTATCCTGGTCCTCGGGTGGCTGTGTGATAACCATTCTTATTTCACGCCCATGTAAACAAAACCTTTTTATTCGACGCGTCGTTTCAGATTGTATGGTAAACCTACGACCTGGTGGTAAAACAGCGTTATCGTCTTCTTCTTCTTCCTCATCCGCGTCCTCATTTGATTGTATAATACAACAACATCTAGTTTGACAGCACGGCTCGTCATCCGCAGCGTCTAGTGATTGAACATTTTTTTTTTATTCCAATTACCAAATACCATAAAAGTATTAACAAATGTACTAACTCCTCATTCTTCAGGAGGGATGATTACCGATCCTATGTACGAGAATAAGGCGTCTAATTCGATTTCACCATCCCCTGCATTTTTTAGATTTAGTAATTTCTACTGAAAACGACAGTGGTAGTACAGAGCATGAATATGATATTACCTTCTTCAGGCAGAACCGGCTCCATGGTTTCGGGAATGCTCTGTGCATCGTCAACGAAGTCTGTATCACCGTCCGTGTCATCGGTATCGCTGTCCAGTAGCACCGCCCTCGCCTCTTCTTCAGAGATAGCCTTCTGATGCGGTGATAGGGGAATGACCGGAGAACTGGTCGGTTCGAATGGATCATTGTTAGGGCCGAGGACATTAGCGGTAACCATCCGTGACTCTAATTTTTGTTTTAAAATATATGAAGTTTCCTTATCATTCGCAATTGATGTTATTATTAAGACACTGGTCGTTACCTCCTACCGGTTCATGATTGGGGTTAATAAAGATACTGCTAGTGCTATCGCTTTCGTCGTTATAACAATCATACCGCTGCTGTGTATGACAGGTATCGCGCGCTGTTATTATTGTGGGTCCATCTGCAGAAAAATTTGTTCAATACTACACGTCCTACAACTACGAATTATAACAAACACATACCATCGCCCGTACAAACCATTCCGGTGTTCTTTAGTGTCGATGGTCCTGGTAACGGTTCTATATATATTGTGACGTTATTACAGGCGTCACAAAATCCTGAATGGTAGAACTCTCGTGTTTCTAAATACAGGACGTAGTACCGTCCCTCGGGGAACTTCTCGCAAACGTACCGGCCAAGTACTCCAGGGTCCATTAGAGATTGGTAGATTCTGTAAATTAATTAGTATTGTATCGATATTACATGTGACTCGTATCCGGTCAACAGCTACTCTCGGAGATTCTGAATCGACACCGAGGAACCAACATCAGCCTCCAAAACCAAAGGAAGGAAGCCGCCACACGCTATGCCAGGGAGCTTGGAGGATCGTCAGGGACATCCGGCGCCTCCACCCCACCTCAGATGACTCCCGAATTGAGTAGGGAGTCAACGAGAAAAGAAGGATCGCCATGGACCATCTCGTCACGTTCCGGTATCGTCAGTATCGATGTCCCGCGAAGGGCACATCGAGCATCGAAAGAAGTAGGAAGCTCACAGAGCTCCCGCAGCGAGACGTCATGAACCCCCGCCACTTCGACGTCCCTGGAAGGACCCAACGAGGAACACCGCCAGACGACAGTTGGACCCTCACGCTACAGCCACGAGAAGAGTACTATAGTCGACTCCCGCATCTACGAAGGGGCGACGTACGTCCCGACTTCTAGTAGTTCGCGTACGGGACCTATCTTATAAGAATCGATCATCCTTCTCCGTATCGAGTAACCTCGATTGTAAGCAGGCTCTGGTCTAGAAAGAATATCGCTTTCAATCTTTCTCGTGAGGGTAAAGATTACATAACGAACCGAAATCAAAACGGTAACATTTAGCTATCGTATGTATCGTTGAATGATATTGGTCCAATGGCATACTTCGAATTTAGCGCGTAGTGACGCGATAGGCGACTCCTACCGCGAACGGTATTGGTTCCGTAGGGCCTGACTTTGGTGTCGAGGCTAGCGCTGGCCCCGAGCACCGAGGGAAACCGCCCTCGCGCGGACATTCTTGTATTGTTAGCCGTCTTGGCCGGGTGCGTGTGTAGTATCGTTTTTTTTTGTAGTGTGTACCGTATCACATCAGCAAGTACGAAATCTTTTCCGCCGTAGAGGCCAGGATATTACCCTGTAGAATAGTCTCGTGTATTCTTCCCGGTTTCGGCCCAGGAGACGTCGCGTACCGCCAGGAGGAAAAGATTCCGTGTCTTGTCGGAAAGATAAATTAATTATCATACTATAACTAAGGCTTAAGATCTGTTTCTTGATTCTCGGTGACCCTGGAGTCTGTCTAAGAATCCGTGAGGAACGCTTCTCGTGTCCTCAAACCTAAATTATAGTTTCGATATCTTTCTATCGCGTTTGGACGCTTATCGTCTTGTTGTGGTCAGGTTACGGCATTTCTCCGCCGACTTTATTCATCTGTGACTAGTGTTGTCTAGATTGTAAGATTGCTAAACTGTTTGTCTTAAGGAACCTTGTGCATTCTTTTATATTCTCGTATTGTATCATTCGCGTTCCGATCCACCGCTCGACCTGTTACTGTCGTTCTCTGTAGCGTTAGCCGCCCTTACTAACGGAAGGTCGGTCAGACTGTTGCTCGATTCCGGTAAATCGGCGTATCGCGGTCGTGTCGTCGAACGGTATCATCTTGTTGACTTAATCGTTTGAACGACGTCCCGTCGAGAGGCGGTGATATCGGTAACCGCGCACATGTTGTGCGAATCGTCGCGTATCCCGTGAGGGATCTTTGTCTCGCGTGACATTGTCGAACCTATCTTATCGTATTATTATTATTTGAATCGTTTTGTTCATTATCGAATTATTGTTACCAAGTCCCAAATAAAGGGCATCGTTATTACTGTTTCTGCTGGTTCTCAATCCGACTTTATTTAACACCTGTGCTTTCCCCGCCCCTCTACCTGCCGGTTCGCTCAAGCTAGCTGGATCCTTTCTCCTCGTTCCCCGCGCTACCGTTGAGTCCCGTGGCACTACGAAGTGCCTGGCGCCCAAGGGTTATCGCAAGTCCGACTCGCGGAGGTCCGCGTGTCGCGTAAGGGGAATCCGGGGAGGTATCGTTTATAGATTTGTGGCCTAGGTTGGTTGTTACGCTACGGGCAACCTATTTCGTTAGAACTGCCGTTTAACGTCACAATATATATAAAATATATATAGCTTAGATAGAGTTTCACATTTTTATTTATTGTAACTTTTTACCATTATCGCGATAGACTGTTGTTCCACCAGTTGTAGAGCACCCCAGCGCCTCATCGAGACATCTCTGCAGTGTCAAATCCTCCGCTTCGTCGTGCTTCGTGCGGAATCTTGTCAATTCTTATGACATTTTGTTTTTTTAAAAGATACACGTTTTTTTCAAGCAATGTTATTCGTAGATGGAAATACATACCGTTGTGGTGCACATGGTCTTGCATGATGGCTCTTGTAATTTCGTTATCGCACACACCACGCTCGACGATACATTTGACAGCCATCCCCAATATGTATGGATCTAGTTTTACAGTAGTTTTGCAACGATGTAAAACAAGGTAACGCTACCCTGTGTCCAGCAAAAAAACATCGTGGTTTCATAGTGCTACTTGTCTACAATAGTGGATGAAAATCTATTTTTTTTGTTTTTCCGTTGCACCCCCAAAAAATTCCGGAAAATCAGATTTCATTGCGACATGGAGTAATATGACGCATACACTGCTACTTTAGAAATTACAAATATCATTGATATTTATGTCCTTTTTACACCGTGTGGTGATAATGCGATCATACACATCGCTGTGCGTCACACCGTCGTGACATAAGCCAAAACAGTGTAATTCGTCGTATTACACAAAATCAGTATTATACATATCAAGCCCGAGATCGTCCTGATCTTAGATGTCTGAATATTCGACGGTGGGGTATCTTACCATATCAGCAGGTTTTTTATTCACTAGCGGCCTGAATTACTCTTTTTACATACATGACCGGTCAGTACTGCTCAAAGTCTTACGACGATAACATAAAGAGCGGTGTTTGTGTTATTTGTGAAGATGTTCAAAAAACAAGTATTGCTCTCTACCGTGTACGGGTTAAACCGATCATTCTCGAAGCAAATAAATACAGGTTTGATCGTTCGTGGATCTGAATCGTTCGGGAAACCTATCGCCCGTAATACGCCTCATTAATCAAGATTATTCGGGTGTGGAGTTTGAAGCTGGCGAGTGGGAAATCGTCAAAGACCACTTTCCAATCATCGATAAATTCTTCAACGATACAGATGTCACCAAGGATGTGCCGGAGGATTTCAATAGCTCTCTATCAACAGGGGGTCACGAAATATCCTTTACGTTTTCATATGGTGAGCGCGCAATCATTTTCAAACCAATGATGCCCATCGCTGTGGATAGTGATTCTTCCGGTAATAAAAGAGCTAGAACCTACACACCGTCTGTCGTAATGAAGGTTTCCTACGTGAACCTAAAGAAAATCCTCAGCTGTATCAGCATGCAGATGAACCGACTACACGCTATTACAGTTAATGCTAATAGCTGCAAAGCCAGGCTGGTGGCTGAGCTGGATCGCCGCGGGGACGAAACCAAGGATACCATATTGGATGATCATCAGCATCTTTTGGAGAAAAAGGATCTGTGGTGTACTTCGATTTACCAGTTATTTGTGGAGTTGCTGTCGCTATACAATCACGAGTACCTATCGTTTGTGCAGAGAACAACAGACCACCTATTCGGAACTGCAGCACCAACCAACGATTTCGCGCACGGTTCCCAAGCGCTTTAATACTTTTCTTGTAGATAAATATATCGCCTGCATTGCATAAAAAATATATATATATTGTGACGTTAATTTTTAACGCCACAAAAGTTCCGATATGGTACTCGCGTGATTTTGATCACGGGACGCAGTATCATCCCTCGGGAGATACAATTCGACTGTACCGGCCAAGAACTCCAGGGTCCCGATTACGCTCATTGACGAGATTAGGCTAATTTTTTGGAATACGATAATTTCATGCGATACGTCGAACCACCGTCACGCCGAGGGAAGTACCAACAGAGAGAACGTCATCCTTTCTAGATCGTCGGAAGGGAACAGCAGCAGGGAGTACGGAAGAACGCCAACATCAACAGGCGCCTCCACCCCGCCATGGTCGGCCCCGAATAAAATAGGGAGCCGACTAGCAGATAACATCGCCATGGACTATCATCACGTTTCGTCAGTCCCGGTATCGGTGCCCTGTTAGAGGCATCCGTACCGAAGAGGGAGCTTAGGGAACTACCCTAGGCCGAGGAAGCACCATCCTTCGCCACTGCAACGTCTCGTCGACCCAGGACCGGACTGCAGCGACTACCCGCCAATACCTGGACGTCAAGAAGACACGGCAAGAAGCCCGTCGAGCGCCCATACGTTCCGAGTCTCGCAAAAAGGCGACGTACGCCCTTGTATCGTGCGTAGACTGTAAGGGAACATAGATTCGCGTACCATCATTCCCAGTGTCGTAGTTATACAATCCGTTGGAGGCTCTGGTTAATATCCACTCTAATACAGAGCATTTCGCGTCGGGTAGTTAACCAATGATTTTATATTGTAAGATAAATATCGAATTAGTCCATTAGAATGTTCAAATAATTGCGCGTAAGCCATGATTTGTTGGAACCTTCCGCGTAGGCGATTGGCTCATTGGGCCCAACTAGACTTATCGCGAGGGAACTAGCCCCGACCTGTAAGACGACGAACCCCTCGAGCGTCATTCTTGCGTTGACAGCCGTCTTGGCCGATGTGTTTCTCTGGGAAGAAGTAGACGATTGTATCGTATTCTTTCGAAATTGTATCGTTCACTGTAAGCGTCTCGACGCCGAGAGGACGAAATCTTTAATACTCTGAGCGTAGATTCTCTTAGTATCTAGTTAGTATCGTATTTATCCTCCCGGTTTCGGCTGAGGAGAAGACCGCGTATCGTCAGAGGTAAAGATTCCGTGCCTTAGCGTGAACTCTTATATTATTTATAATTAGTAATAACTATTCTCAATATTCTCGGCGACCCTGGAAGGTTATCCTAAGAACCCGTGACCTACGCTTCTCGTACATTCACGTTCACGAACGTTTGATTAATATTTTGCGATCTTATCTTCTTGATTATATTTTCATATTCACGTTTCTATTTCATTCCTTTTATGTATTTCGATGCTCGACTATTCTATCTCTAAAATTTCCACTTGCGTAATAATTCGACCTACGTTTTCTATTCTATTTTATCCGCTGGACCTATTCTATCTGTCCTCTACTCGATTTCGTCTGTCGTGCTCGCGTTGCGTGCAGGGTATCGAACGTGTCGTGAATTCACGTCCCCGAGTAGTTTCAATATCGGCGGTTATCATAGAACGGATAGCTGTATCGCGAGGGCACCTAGTTGTCTCGAGCCCTGTAGGTCACCGAAATAAAGCATAGTATAGAAAGGATTATTCCTCTTTGTTTCACGTGTCTCGCAAGGACCTTGTAAAGCGTGTTATTTTTGTCTTAGCGTATTTCGTTCGCGTATCCCGTATAGGACCTCGTTTCGCGCGATATAGTATTCTTATTTATTTCAATTTCGTTCTCTATCATATACTTGTTACTTCCTTCGTTAAATTTCATTTTAGAAGTTCCAGAATAAAAGGGCCCATTTTTACTGTTAATACATATCTCGTGGTTTCTCAATCTATTTTCTTTTACCATCTGTGCGTTCCCTGCCCCTCTACCATCTCTTTCAGTTTCTTTCCTCCTAGCCGGAGTCCTCTTAATTTTCTCGGGAGTTTCGTGTGTCTCGCGACGCCGTGTTGCGTCTGGCGCCCAGTTGGCCTTTAGTTTAACTTAAATTTTTGCATTATTTTTTCCGGGGAACTATTAGAGTATCGTCCCGTTCCCTCCTTATTTGTGACGCGATCGAGTTGCCTTCGTACGAGGTGGCTCGAGGAAAAATAACGTCACAATATATACATGTACTCCCAATTATTTACTCTTTATTTACCCAACCTTATTCCCCCACCCCTCCTCACCTCTTATTAATAATAATAATATTAAGGGCCTGGGGTTTCGGGTATGACAGGGGTCGGCGCGGTGGCGGTGGTGGTGGGGTCGCACGGGCACCAAGTCTGACGTCCTGGTGCGACGTGAGCGGGGAGCTCTATGCGGCACTTGGCTGGGGTGGTGGGGGTGGATCTGGGGCATACGGTCAGGGGGTCTGACGTCATGATGTGGATCTACTCTACCAGGCTACTTAGTTAGAGTAATTAAAAAAAGTTACCGGCGGGGGTCAAAAAGTTACCGACCGAGGTCGGTGCATGGTTACCGAACGCTGCTGGCAGCACATGGGCGAGGGGCTGGCGCCATAGTGCGGTGTGGGGGCGGGCCGGCGCGTTGGTGGGGGTGACGACTTCCCAGAGTGGCTCATACCTACTCATGCGGTCTGTGTTAAACAGCGTGGGGAAAAAAAAACGCGGCATTCTTCTTCATAATTTTTTACAGACGAGTTCATGGCAATAGCATCAGCCAGTAGTAGTGACGACGACACCGCCGACCATGGTGGTGATGACCGCTCCATCATTTCCAGCGTTTCTAACGAACACGGTCAATGTAATAATGATAAATTTACAGACACCTCTCAAAACTTATTTGTGTGAAAATATAATAAAAAGTAAAAAAAACTGGGTGTGTGCTTAAGACCACACGACAGAAGTGAAAACTTCATAAAGGCGAGGTTATTTTTTTTCCGTTCTATATTCATTTACATTTACATTTTCCATTTTACATTTTCGTTGTATATTACATTTAAAATATATATAATTATTATTATTGTGTATACATTATTCTGGTACATTTCGTTCGGACTGATCAGCGTTTGTATCGTACTCTAAAAATGAAACAACAGGTTTGTGGTAACTGAAATATGAAATGAATACTTTGGAATGAAAATTTGCTAAATATCTATAAAAAACTCCGTCAATCGTTGTTCCATATTTTGTCGTGCTTTCGTTTGGATCATTCGACAAATCCAAATCTAATGTTGATTTCAAAAAATCCACTAACGGCTCTGATGTACCTTTTGCGAAATCAACATTGAAATCTCCACTCAAAATCATTGGCAATGCATGAAGGTTTTCTTCGAGAAGACTCGATCCTGCTTTTGTATAAATAATAAAAACGTATTCCCACGGCACATACTGTGTTCATGTTGATACTGAATGCAACTGATGCGTCATGCTCTCTCATGTAACGGTCCTCGAGCGAATATAGCAGTGACGCGTTGACTATATTTCTCTCGCTCCCTCAGTCGACTCGAGCCGACTTTACCCGAATAAGCGTTATATAGCCGAGCGTGACGGCTCAGTCTCGTTCAATGCCCACCAAAAAAAGTGCTCAACGCGCCTAAAGAAGTTTTCACTTCAAAAAGTTGTAGATCCGCTTGAGGCTGCTGGATACAACGACGGCAACTAATTTCAAGAACCCATTGTACAGGGTAACCCGCCGCCCCTGCAGGAGTACGACGACGCGGAAGAGCCTGTACTATGGGTTCTTAGCGACGGCGTGTACGAAGCGGCTGATGCCGATGAGGCGGCCGATGTATTAGCGGAGCTCGACGAGGCTCAAAACGCCGAGGATACCCTTGAAGAAGGTAACGGGGAAAGAGGTATTCTTTAGCACTTAACGTCTTTTTTTGTGGAAATTGCTAACTTTAAAAATGTGGGGGGTGATGAAATCCTGTTAGACGCTGTATTCTCATACATCGGGTCGATGTTTAATCCTCGTGAGGAATGAGAGGTCAGTATGAGTCGAATACTCTTTCTTTTTTTGTTTAATAACCGAAAAATAAAAAACTTTCCAAACGCTAGATGCGGGGGATGCTGGCGTACTCAATCAGACCGGCGGGGGACCCCTTCTTCGGTCTCAGAGAGTCGACGATGAAGACACCGACAACGAGGGAGTCATCGATAATAACGTGTTGCCGCCGGGGTATAGGTTTATCGTGCAATCCGAAACGACGCATCGTATAAAGCGGTTTCGTTTAGATGGTCGTGAAATAACAATGGCTATCTGGCGGCTGCCCGAAGATCCTGATACGAATACGGTATCCTGGCTTCAGGGAGTGATCAAAGATATACACGCGTACCTCACAAGCTCGTGTACCGCGCAAGATTAGATAGGGTTGATGATCAAGTCAGATAGTTTTGCGGTGCGGGGCTGCGTGGCTGTCGTACAGACCGGCTCGCGACTTTCTTGAAAACGGCGTGTGGGGTATAATATCGTCCGTCGCGCAGAGCGCCCAGGCGTTCCAAATAGACAGATCTTTTGTCATCGAATCATGTATAGTCTCAGTACCGCGGGGTACAGGTCGCGTGCAACTAGTGCATGAGTTTGTAAAAAAACACTATACTTAGCATTATAAACACCAATAATCTCTGTCTGCCTAGATCGCTCGCTGTGGCGATGATTCACGCGGAACGCGGGGAAGTACGCTCTAGGAAACTGCATGAGAGATGGAACGCTGTACGGCGTCAGCGGGGTAAATTACAAAAACAACTGGCTCTCGAGCTTGTGACAAATGCCTGTGTAGACATACCGTCTGACGGTTGCGGTATTCCAGAAATCGATAAATTTCAAAGGTACCTTGCTCCGAAGGGTACAGCCATTGTTGTTTATGAGTTCGATAGTATAGGCAGCGGTGAAAAACCACTGTACGACGGATCGCCGATAGTCGATAGCGCGTACGGTTCAGGAAAACCACGGCAGACGCTCCGCATCCTGTATTATAATAATTCGATGCATTATCAGCCTATTTTAAATATGCGGGGTGCGGTCGGGAGTCGCGGTTTTTGTATACCGTGTAACAGGTCTTACACGCACGACGCAGAGCATAAATGCTCTCACAAATGCGCTAGATGTTTCGGAAAACCGCCCTGCGATTCGTCTCTCCCCACAGTGTATTGTCGCGAGTGTCATAGGTACTTTTTTGATCAGACCTGTTTCGATAATCATATGAACACGCTGTTTAGTAAACAGAAGGGAAAAGAAAAGAGCGTGTGCCAGGCCGTTCGCAGCTGTTCGCAGTCTTAGACCTCTTCACAGATCGACTCGTAAGCACTCTTGCGTTAAGGTGTACTGCAACATCTGCAGGAGTATTAACGACGTAGGACATTTGTGTTACGTCAGACCGGTAAAAAAGGTTACCGTTGAAAAAAATATTCTCTGCATCTTTTACGATTTTGAAACACAGCAGATACAGAAACTGCCCGGTGATGACGCGGTGCGCATCCACACCCCGAATTTGTGCGTCGTTCAGCAAGTGTGCACGACCTGCATCAATGATACAGATCTCGCGAGGCTGTGTCCGTCCTGCGGTGTACGCGAGCACATCTTCGAAGAGGACCCTGTAAACAGTTTGTAGATATCGCGTGCGACCCTAAACAAAATCGTTTCAGCGTGTAATCTGCGTGGCGCATAATGCTAAGGATTTGGATGCACAGTTTATACTACGGCACATCGTGATACGTAAAAGAAAAGTCTAAAACCGCCGACGCTGCTACTTAGTAGTACGAGCATCATAATGATGTGGTACGAGCATCAAAAGCTTTCGGCCTCGCGAATGCGGATGGTTTGAAACAAAAGACCGTCTTTCAGCATCTATTCAACACACCTGAGGATCAGCATTATATCGGCCGACTACCAGCGCTTGAGTTTTATTCGCCCGATACGATGCCGTCGGCTCAGCGTAACCAATTTCTAGCGTGGTATAACGAGCAGTGCTCTGCGGGATACGTATTTAACTTTCGAACTAAGTTTATCGATTACTGTAGATCCGACGTCGCTATTCTCAGACAGGCATGCGTTTCTTTCCGCGAAATGTTTCTTCAGCACGGCAACGTTTGCCCTTTCTCGGAGAGCGCCACTATAGCATCGGTGTGTTCGAGAGTTTTTTGGAAAAACTTTTTGCGGGACGAGCAATAAGCTGTTCTACCATCGGGCGGGTATCGGTACGGTGAGAAACAATCGCGTAAGGCCATCTTATGGCTTCTTTCGTTGGAGCATCGTTTGGGTTATGCCATAGTCCACGCAGGGCGCACTCGCGAATACCGCCTACCGGAGGGTACGCCCGTCGATGGATACTACATGAACAGCGATACAGGCTCGCGGCACGTATTTCAGTTTCAGGGTTGTTTCTGGCACGGTTGCCCAAAATGGTATCGTATAAACAGAGATAGCCGCCTACATACGGGCGGTTCCATGGACACGCGCTTCGAGAAAACGCAGGCAACGAACGATAAAATTCGGTATCTTGGTCACGAGCTGCCGGAAATTTGGGAGTGCGAATTCGACCGCTGGATAAACGATCCGAAATAGGCAGATTTACGCAGATCACTGAATGAGAACCCTCTGGTATCGCAGACCCCACTCGAACCTCGCCGTGCTTCTTCGTTGTTGATGAAGAAGTTGTATATAGAGGAGTACGATCGGGTCGAGGGTATTCGTCTAGACCCTAGTAATATAAAATCAAATCCCGGTCTGCGGTCAGTCGCTAAATTATGTCTGAATTCCTTTTGGGGCAAATTTGGACAATGCGAAAATCTGCCTAAGACGGAAATCGTAACAACTCGACAGAAGCTCGTGAGTCTGCTCACGTGTCCGGAGGTCGCGATTACAGGTATTCTGCCTGTAGATCACGAGATGCTCTACGTGAGTACGAGTAGTACGAACGAATCGCTGATACCCACTGCGTACACAAACGTTGTTATAGCAGCGTACAACACGGCTTAGGCTCGTCTAAAATTGTACGACTATCTCGAGGAATTAGATAGACGCGCTCTATATTACGACATCGACTCATGTATATACGTATCGGGTGGTCGCCACACCGATAACACTTACGATCCGCCGCTTGGCAGTCTTTTGGGCGATTTAACGGAAGAGCCGGAGTCGTAAGAAGCTGGTAGTTACATCACGTTTTTTGCATCGGGACGGCCGAAATTTTACGCGTACCGGGTGCGCAAACCAGACGGTTCTCACGCGGAGGTCTGCAAGGTCAAAGGTATCACGATCGACCACGCGACGTGTTTAACCATTAATTATGATTGGATACGCTCCTATGTAACGGGAGCGACTAGCGAGCCTGTCGTTTTACACTACGACGCGATACGGCGTACCCCGTTTTACGACGTAGTGACGCGACCAGAATCAAAAACGTGTAAACCGACAGAGCTTCAAAAAAGGCGGCGCGGCGGTCGTCTCGGATCTGTGCGATACGGATTTATGTAGCTAATATACCAAAAAATGTACAAACGTATTGCGACGATGTTTTTCTCATCGGCAAAACGAAACTCTACGAATCCCGGAAATCGGGAACGTAGGTGGTCTCGGCAAAATCGAAAGGTAGGTTAGGCGCCAGGTACCCTTGAAGGAGTACCACGAGCTCTAGGCTCGTTGTCAATACCGGACGAATCACGAAAAATAATTAATTCCGGGTGTACCACGGGCCACCAGGCCAAGTAATCCTAAATACGCCACCAGGCGAACTAAATCTGAAGATTGTCACCAGGCGAACTAAACCTAAAGGGCACCACGGCCACTCAAAATACGGTAAGGCACCACGGCCACGAAAGAGAATAGAAGACGTAACTAAACCTAAAGGTTACCCGGAACTCGAAAAAAAGACAACTAAATTAAACCACCATACGTCCCACGATAGGCTGCTTCAGAGGCTAGCTCGTCGGAAGTGTCACGGCGTTCAAGAGGTCAGGACGAGGAAAACCGGCCAAGGAATTTTAGGAAGGCGATAAGAAATTATAATATAAAATAATTCGAGATAATGAGTTGACGCGCCTGAGCTGTATTAAGCAAAACCAAAGGCAAATAATTTAGAAAATCATTACGGAATTACAAAAGCGTTAAATCAGGCAGTATGGAAGGTGCGAGCAAAAGCCAAGCATAGTTAACAAAAGTCTTACAAGCTATACAAGCTATACAATGCAAAAGAAATAAGAATTACAAAAGTATAATTCAAGAAACTACAGATGCATCCTATCTATCGGAAAATTACGGCAGCGAAGGCGCTACGCATGAGCGCACACGCAAGTATGACGCGGGCTCGATAGTTCATAAAACAATAATTACGGAAAATTAATAAAGTCGGAATAACCTAAGTACGCGGAATAACTAACAAATTCGTTTTGAAATAAAACCGCAAAATAGCACTAAACTAACAAAAATCGGAACGCAAGGAACGGCAGAGGAACGGCAGTGGAACGACTGCGCGGTTCCAATTCTCGCACGCGCGAAATTATAACCGCGATCGGCAATAATAACACGAAAGAGTCACGCAAAGGAAAAGATGAATCCGTAGGAACTCGAAAAAAGATAATACGCGCAGGTTCGTTAACACAAGCTTAAAAGCGCGCACACAGAAAAATTATTACAATAAAATAGAAAAGCTCACAATAAATTAGTACGAGAGATGGCACATAAAAATATCACAGTCAGAAAGATATAAAATATTATAAAGAATATTTAATTATCGTTGCGACAGTCAAACGTTCTTGGGACGTGTAGTACAATTTCGAAACCGGCAGAAGGCTCGGCGTCGAGGAACGTAAACAAGATCGCGTCGAAGGGCGCCTGACGCGCAACATCAGAGGGACGTTTGCGATATGTAAAGTTCCCAAAATTTATACAGCGATAGATAAGCGAAAATATTCTAAGGTTCGGCAACGATAATTAGATACGAAAACACCAGCAATAATTCACATAAAGAAAAATGGAAAATATCGTATACAAAAGTATGAATATGAAAGTCGGAAACACTCTTCAGCAAACCAAAGAGTTAAGCGAAAGGAAAGAATTCAGTTAACTTAGCCCAATTCGAAAAAAGGAAAATTGCAGAAATAGTGTGATTTGACGTAATCAGAAGAAATACGGCGTGGGCTCGCCACTGACTTTAACAGAACGTATGATTCGTAAATCTCAAAGTAATTAGACAAAGAATTGAGGGTGCGCGATAGCGCCCCGTGTTTAGGGGGGGGGGGGAACGCCCGAAACCGGGGCAGACCCTATTTACTCGCGACCGAGCGCGGGAAGCTGAGGGCTACTTTTGTTTTTCATCTCATTTAAAAATTTCAATACCTGGACGTGTACTTTTGGCACAATCTGTCTTCAAGAAGCATTTTTAAGCCGTACTGACAATAAAAATATTGTAATTCGGGCTTGTAATAGTTGTTTTGAAATTCAGAGGAAAAGCCTTATACGTGATGAAAAAGCCTCGCAGCGTTTAGAACTTCCGCATTCGACCGTCGACGGCGCTCTAAACGTCAGCGCGGTCGTACTGTATATATATACACAGTGTCTTGTCATCATATAAAAATCTTGTCATAACAAAACAAACAAATGTCATCATATGTTAATATCATAAAAAAAATTAAACAAAATGAGTGAAAATAAATGTAACTTCCCAAACATCAAAGCAGAAGTTTCACTTTTCAGGTTCAGACCATTTATTTTTAAAACGTTGTCACGCAGGGAAATTAAAAAAATTTTTAAATAAAGT
>JAYRCB010000214.1:0-45759 GCA_036026315.1 Trachelus stipa
GAGAGAGAGAGAGAGAGAGAGAGAGAGAGAGAGAGAGAGAGAGAGAGAGAGAGAGAGAGAGAGAGAGAGAGAAAGAGGGGGAGGGGTGAGATCGCACATTCTCACAACGAGGTAACACCTTCTACGTCGCGTGATACCAGTAATTACTCAAAAATACCTTGCTAGGAGGCCCTGTTCTCGCTTTAGCTTAGCCAACAAAACGCCTGGCAATTGGTCGTTAGGGTATCGTGCGAGTAAACGCTTCGCGTTTCACCCACTTACTCGTTAAACACCTTGAATATCGCTGAATATCGCTGAATATCGCGTTTTCACTCCAATACGCGACCCTCCACCGAAAATATGCGGAAAATCTCACGAGTTGCGTTTATTAGGTACATGCCTTGTTACGAAGCTGGGACAGTACCCGATTTTCAGATCGATCAGTTATAAGTAATTCTTGTGTACATTCGAATAGCCCTGAGCGCTTGAAAGAAAAAGAACGGTTGTAACTTAAGGCTAATTCATACCCCAATTCTCTTGGGTGACCAATGTCTACTGTCTCTTGCGATATTCTTTATATGAAGTCGTTACCGTAAGGAGTGACATTTTCGATTGGGACACCGATGCATATAAATATCGACTAAAGATATTGATCTTACAGACCCGCAGTGTTATCGATCAATCGATTACGTATTTATCTTGAAAATAGCTAATACCGATTTCCTTGCTAGTAATAAACATAGCAAATTAATCGTGTAGCAGTTCCCGTATCAAAATGAAAATCGTATTGGTTCGTAGAATTTCAATGCTTCTTGATAAGTTCTATCTTTCCTCTCATTCCCAAGAAGGAAGGTAAAGAAGATAGAGAAGGTAGAATAGGCTGTAGAGAAGGCCAGGGTCATGGTGTTCGCTTCTGGCATGTACTTATGTACATACGTAACATCGTGTACGTATATAGGCAGGAGTCTGTATAAATAGACGGGAGTCTAGTCCCAGGACTAGTAAAACGGACAGGTACAAGGGGCCTTCCGCCATTCCAAGTGATACCGAGAGCTTTCTTTTTATCCGGGTCTCAGCGATTAAGCGACTCGCAGCAGTGGCTGATTGGCAGCCACGAAACGTTTAATCGCGCAAGCAGATGTAACTTTATTAACCCCAGAAGACCTCGCCTTTCTCATGCACTTATCTCCCGTTTCGTACGGGATTGATATGCCAATTAGCGATGGCTCGGGGGCCTCGATTCTTCGTACAACCACGCGTCCTGCAACGCTTGGTTTTTGGATTTTTTTATTTGTCAGTTTAGACATGTCAAATATCTGAGCTTCGAGTCTTACGGAAAAGTTAAATGAAAAATATTGAACTCTCTTTCTAAAATGGGTCCTTCCATAAATCAGACAAAGTTAAAATAAGAAATGTTATTACTACTTTCTCCCGCGAATTCACATTCACTTTTTTCGTGTCGATTTTGCCATGTCTTTCTGGCTTTTATCAATTTTCTTAACTCGTCAAATATGTAATTTGATGTCTTAAGAGATTCAACTGAACGAGGAAGTCTCGTTCTGTGAGGTCATAGTCTATGTGGGCAAGCGTGTCCCGACAAAGACAGGAGGCAGAGAAAAATAGCCAAGATGAAATCGGCGAAGCTGAAAATGTATGACAAATAACACGGGTGTCCACTCTGGAATGAAACAAAACCCAGCAGCGAGGATGCCACATGCTTTGTTCCCATTGTACTCGGTGTCACTTCAAGGTAGCGTTGCATTCAGTCGAGTACGGTGTCGGGTCGCCATCAGATGACGCTTGATAAAGGGACAACAAATTGGTACCACCCGAATGACTCTTACTCTTCACGGTAGGGTACGCGTCGATAAACAGGATACGGTTTTCGTTTGCGTGTGGCACTGCGGGATTCACTTCGAGGTATGATCTTTGAACTTATATGTAAAATTGAAAACAGACTGTTCTCGTGATCCTTCTAGAATCTTTGCTCTCGATTAATGATTTTCAAGATTTCAATATAATCTCGTGGAAATGTCTTGCAGCTGCTCTTCGGTTATGAACGTTAAAATAAGGACTCCACCATCCCAATTGAAAATTGTAGCTTGTTCGAGGAGATGATGTTCCTTGTAGTCTGACAGCTCGCCGAGAACTGGGCGGAACCAGTGATTGACTGGGATGACATTAACAGTTATTAAATCAAGATAGCCAACGGAGCGGCAGTACAGCAGTGATGCCCCCGACCATGAATGCTCTACGGATGAAATAATAATGCTTGAGTTTGTACAAATACTTCGTGACAAAGAGAAGACGGTTGGCTGGCTGGCTGGTTGGCTGACTGACTGACTGACTATATGGCTGGTAGGCCTGGGTGTTCGAGAAGCTACGAGGCAGTTCAATCACGAAGTACACGCCATTCCGAATGAGAAACTCGTGCCATCGAAGACAGTGGCGTAATCCAGCCGTTGGGGCTCATCAAAAGCTTGTTTGGAGGATCAACAAATATTTGGAGAAAATCTGTTTCACGATTTTATGAAAAACGACAGAATTTATTGATATTAGGTAGAAATTTCATAATATTTGAAAATGCAACAGAAACGAAGGAGTAGCTGAGGTGGTATCTGAGACTCTCTCGAAAGGAGTCCGTTGACTAATGAACCGTGTTCTCGGGTGCTTTATGCGGTCAGCCAGTCCCGTTTCGGTAAATTACAACCATTAGAGGTACTTATTCGCAAGAGCCGATTATCAAAATGTCCATCCGCGAGCAATTTTCGTTAAATTAAACGGGCCGAATCAATTACCCTTCTGCGGGATAACGACTATATGAAATACCTACGCCATACAGAAGTGCTTGTGTATATAATACATATATTACGTACATATTGAGACTTTAATATACCATCAAGAGAATTAAGTTTTTCGATAAGTATCATAAAATTTCTTAAAATATAATTTTTTAAAGAGATAATCTACGATAGAAGATTAGTTGAATTGCTACATTGTCAATGCCTCAATTTTTTTTCGCAAAGACCTCATTCCACCATGGTCAACGGCTATTCGAATCTTCAGTCAGAGAGGATTGCATTGGCAGGTACATAAACATGCCTTGACTCTGAAACATGAGAGTTTATTGTATGTCGATATAAGGGGACATGGGAAGCGAACCGAAGGTTGACAAGCGTGACGGATGAGCGCCAACGCGGGTCAAGGAGCGATACGCCTTTTAAGGTCAGCGACGTGTGTCCCAAGACCAATTTTCTGAGACAGGCCTTAAATACCTACAAAATCAGAGTTACAGCAGCTCCACCTTATAACTGAAGTTATATCATCGATTTTCTTTATCCGTGTGGGTCGAGATGGTTCGGATTAATAATAATCGATTTCAGATATTTTTTTAAGGAATGGGGACATCTTCCGCCAATGGTGAATGATAATGGTAGTAGTTATTGTTACTGCTGTAGTTGCTCAGACAGCATTCTGAACTCTTGGCTGATGGAGAAAGACGAGCGCGATGTGACGTGGCATTTAATAAAACTGTACAAGAGACAAGATAGATCAGAGAAGTGGTCAGGTTGACCAGATGACCTCAAGTTCGAATCATATGATTCGAGTGGAGCTACAGAGAATAGATTCACAAAATTTCTGTCGATGCGTCTTTTCTCGCATAAATCTCAGATATATCCGTTAGAGAAATAGAGAGTCAAGTATGAATAATATTGATTCTTCAAAATCATTCAACGCTTAAGCTATGACAGTAACCTAGTCTCTCTGTTAAATCAGTATACAGAAAAAAAAGCAATAAATAGATCTTTAGCATCATTTTAATGATAAATACCTAGAAAGATTCTCTTGAATTCCATTCAGAAAGAAACTAACGCAAGCCTCCATATGTTCAGATTACTTATTATAGTAAATAATAAAGAATCTACTTAAGGACATTCAATTCGTACATATGGCTTTCGCAGACGACTCACGTACTACTTAGTACTTCAAAAAAGAAAAAAAGAGGGTCGAAGGCTGCGGATCTTGGATAGAATTCCGGAAGCTCATCAGGGACGAGAAGGTCGCGCTATATCTATGGCGACGCGGAAACGAACCGCGAAGAAATATGATTTATCGACGCAACCTCGTTATCGTGAAAGCTGAAGAACCAAAGAGCATTATGCGAGAGGAGTTGCTTCATTGAGATGAGCAGTCAAGAAAGAGAGAGAGAGAGAGAGATGGAGAAAAATTTAAGATGAGCCAAGGTGGTAGAATTGCTGGAAGAGCCAACGGAATCGTATGGGAGCAAGAAGAGTAACAGAAGAGGAAGAAGAGAGAAGCGCAGATAGAGAGAGAGAAAAAAAAAGACTACGGTCAATTTGTTAACGTACACACCTGCCGCCATTCCAGTACAATACTCACTCACTATCTAGATCTCTGGGAAAGGTCCTCTTACAGTAGTAGCAATGGGGCTGGTGTGATATCACCTTAAATAATCGTGTATAGCGTTTCACTTGGAGTCTGGTATAGCCATTGTCCTCGCTCTTAAATAGGAAGAGACCAAGAGCCATCTTGACTTTTTCTATCGGAGCAACTATTCTAGCTGTTAACTTATATTGGATTAGACACCGTGCAATAAAGAGGAGGAGTCATTAATCTAGCCTGATAAACAAACAATGTCATCCATTATGATTACTTATTTATCTATACCGGATACCAAATGAATTGGTGCTGGTAGTATCTTTCGAGAATGTTATCCAGGATACTCGTGACCCGCAGGTTCATGCGAGTTGTGCCTTTTATATTTTATTTGATGCGAGCCGCGTTCCTGAGGAGCGTTGAGACGCGAGACGTAAGGAGAAGCGTCGGTCTCGCACATCGATTCACTTCTCCTGTCGAGAATGGCGCCGCTCGACGTCCCGATAATCCGCGACGACGTTCGATGCGATTGGAAATTAAAGATCGATCGGTAACCCGGTGACTCAAGTGAATCACAATCCAGTCAGTGCACTCGTGTGCCACATGCACTTTATATGCAATGCCAGACGCCTGCAGTGCTGTTACGCTTAACACGAGCTCAAAGCATCATGCACATTCACAGGTTCTTGGATGAGTATTCGCGGCGAGCGAGTATGCAAATCGCCAAACTGCAAGAGAGTGTCGACGGATGCAGATAAAAGTACATTCGAGATACCGAGTACAACGAGATGGGGAAGACAATTGATGGCAAGAGTCTCTTGAGGAAACGCCTGAAGCTTTCCTAATCTAAAACAGTTCGATAATGTTAATTTGATATCAGCTACCTCAGTGGCTCTCAGTAATTTCCAATGTCAAAAAGAAGAAGACGGGAGCTGGTTGATTCCTTTTTCTCCTTCCTCTGTCTCTTGAGCTCCCAGAAGATGCCCCGATCGCAATCGCTCGTAAAAAGAAGCTTCGATCGGTCACCGATAGTCATGCTTCTTTTTTTTCTCTATCTTCCTTTTCTTCTCTCTTATTCTCCTGGGATGAGTTTATTTTCGTATCGGCAAGGACAAGAGAGATTTCTTTACTGGTGCATCTTAATTGGTCGCTCGGTATGCAGTCCGATCGGTGCATTAAGTTCCTCAGAGGAATTGGCCGCTCTTGCACAAGATGCCGGACATGCCTTACCTCGAGTCCCCGTTAGGTTTGTCATTCTGTCCGAGTCTATCGTCTTTTCCCTCTTTAAATGCCTCTCATGGTGTCACGAACCTTCGGCTAATTGGACGCGATAAATTCGCTACGCCATCGCGGCGAACGCTACCACGAACCACAACAGCCAACAGTCCTTTATTTGGATCCTTTTAAAATAGAGTCAGAACCGATCGGATTCACCAGTGCCACTGAATAAGGAAATCCTTGCACATGCGCATATACATACATATAGTCCGAATTATTTTCGAATTTGCGTTGAGAATTCATCATTCCTCCATGTCTTTATTTTTCCACGGAAATATGTCATTCTGACATATAACGTGAAACAGGATCGAGTATTCATACGGAGACAGCTGCACATACGTATTCACATATGTAATACAGATATACAATGTACGTACACACAGAGCGTCTGGGATCGAGCTGCCATAGCATGGATACATTTTCAATAATAAATCGTGCGGTCCCTGTAATCCGTGCACTATGACGCGTACAAAAGGCAAGTCAATAAATCTGTCAATATTAATCCACGCCTAATTGATTCCATTAGCGGCAATTCTCTAGGCCGTATGCGCGACGTAACGTGAACGTAAACGTGGACACGAACATAACGTAAGGTGAGTATATTAAACACATATGAAGGCTGCCAGCAACGGAGTGTCTGATCTGCATTAGCTATATAGCGTTGCGGACCTAAGAATGGGTTCGTAGGTCAGAACTTCGACGAGAACAAGGGGTCATAGGTCAGCTCCCTGTTGGATCCTACCGTTGTTTCGGTTTGAGATATTATCGCCCTTTCGATCCGCGCTACCATCACCACCACTGTCTGCTTCTTGATTTTTCAAAGGCCCTCAAGGATCTGATCCCCAGGAACTTTTTTCTATCCAGATGCTCGGTTACTAAAAATACTTTGGTTACATTTGAATCTTCTTCTCCCCGTTCTATTGGATTCCGAATATGTATGTGCCGTATGCATCACTGGATTAATTTTACCACTGGCAATGTGTTCTCAGTTGACAATGCAATTTCGACATCGTCCCTATGAATTTCGCAAACGCTCGTATCACATCAGGGGGTATTATACTTTGAGATATAAGTCGATCCTCCATTCTCGCGTTGCAAAATCAACCAGGACGAGATCTATTAGGCAGGATCATTTGTTTCGTACAATTGTATAACAGCGGACTGTCAGGGTTAAAGTAGAGCTAAGGTGAACCCGATGTCAGTAGCTATGAAGAAACGAGAGAAAGTCAAACGATCTGTTTAGAGGACATGTTGAAAGTCTGACAAGACTCTTGACCGAGAGGGATGCTGGGGACTGCGTTACGATCAAGACTCGACTAACCCTCGTTACGGACATACCGTGTTATAATCAATTTTACCCATTGATTAATACGAAGTAAACGAATACCTGGGAATCGTTGCAGAACTCAAGGCTCATAGCTCGGATACCGAGGATAAAGGGGACAGAGAGAATACGTAGATACAGAGTACCGAATGAGTACTAGAGAGATGAGCTGCAATGTACAATATAGGCAAGGAGACGGGAGTGGATGTGAGAATGGGAGAATGAGAGAGGGAGAAAGAGGAGCAGAGAGATGATTTATCCAGCGTGGGTCGCGGGGTGCTTGCCACGCGTAATTATCATACGACAGCCGATTAAAATTGCACCGTGTTCGCGCTCAACATCAATTTCAGCTAATTACATGCATTTTCATGTCCATGGCCGTTTCCAGTGTGCCGTTTGCCGTTTTCAACTTGCGGCATGCACTGTTGCACTGTTGCAGCTTGTAACTTGCCGTCAAGGTATATCTTGTGCGAACCTTCCTCATAGAAAAAATCGGCCATACGTGCTGCCAGCTCCAAGACCGCTTCGTCTAGCTAGTAGGTAATCATTTTCAGCCATTCCAGGGAGAAGATCGACTTCGCGAAAGTGCTCGTAACTTTGGACGATTACAACGTCGACCCTACCCGACACTTTTTCAGAATAAACAGTCTGCCTGGTTATTTCGGAAATTACCGTATAATATGACTTATTCATTGCTTTTCAATTTTCTCGAATGGTGCGTGAACGTTCAGCTATGTTGGTTTGGATAATTATAAATGGCTGAGATACACGTGAATTATAGAAAAGAAAATTTGACTCACCCTGACATGATGCCACTGATTTTCCTTGAATGATATTGCGATACACCATCTTCTCTTTTCATTCCCAGCTCGAATCCTCGACATCCTCGACTCTTCCTACGGAAGCTTCGTTTTGTTCTCATCCAGGGTACACTGGAGGATATCCTCGCGGGATATCTCGACTTTGGTTCAGCTTGCAAGCTCACGTTGAAACTATTCGTCAGCTTTTTATTCTGTGCAAAGCCGAGGCCGTCGCCCCGGTCAATCGGTACGTTACTCTTTTCTAGACTCTTCATTTCGCAGCAGGGATCGCCGAGAAGTCTTGGTCGATCGGTCACCGTTGAGAACACGTCCTTATCCGAGACTGACGTTCTTGAACTTTGTAACTTTAATTTCGGGACGCTGGGTTTTTTGGATGCACCTTCGTCCAAATGATTTCCATCGTCTGATGCTTCGATTACATTCTCTTTGGAACTTTGTGAAAGTTCATACTTTGATTTGGATGTATCTTCTTCACAATTACAAAATTTCTTGATGAACTGTATTGACCCCGGAATTGATAGATAGGACGTATCGTTTCCAAGAGTTTCATTACTGGATGATACGGAAGATTCACGAATACTGATGGCGTGTAAATTCGCGGCAGTATCTTCCAACTCAGCCACGCGCTTTTGTAAGTGCGCAATTTGTTGATCTCGCGCATGCAAGAGAATTAAGACTTTCTGAGCGCGGATTTCTTCGCTCCAAGCATTTCTGAAAATTACAAATAATCACAACATTAAAAAGGCGGACAAATAACATTGAAGTCTATCACAATTTCGTCATCCTCAAAATATTCGTTGAACATTTCCGATCATATCCAGCGCTCTCATTAATGGCCGGAAAGTACAGCGCAAAAGACGTTGCTCGTCTCGCGAGTTGGCCACGACTTAAAGTGCTTAAGGAAACCGAAATAAATTACGGCGCAGAGAGAGGTGCATATTTAATTCGAGCAATTAATGCCGTCTTGTAAAACACGCCGCTGGGGTGGCTGTTGCTGTAGCCACCCTCTATTCCAGCCAGTAATGAGCCCGATAAATCAACTGCCTCTGCACTCGAAACTTCGAATAACATTGAGCGTCTCTGCAGCACGCGCTACGGCGAGGGCTGGAAGCTCCAAGCTTTCCTAAATGCCCATAGTAAACTGAGAAAAAGCTCAATACATCATATAAGAGAAATCTACTAGGCTGAGAAAAATACGAGAACAATGCCACTGGTTAGTTTACTTAAAAAAAAAAATTGCATCTGGGGTTATGGGCACTACTTGACAATGCCTTGTCGCGATTAGACTTTTTTTAACGGGTCTTATCAAGACCTGGTCTCATACAAATCCCACTTAATCTCCTCCTGGAGGAGCAGCCTCTTTTCTCGCAGATTTATGACGATTAATTAGGCATAAAATGCTCGTCGCCGGTTGTGAGAAAAAAATGCCACAGATTGCTCGAGCTAATCCTCCTCCCCAGCTCGGGCTGGCGCCACGGGGCTGCAAGGGATGATGACGCGTCGTGACGTTAGTCTTAAAAATTCATTAAATTTCCGCCACATTTATTAGCGACGTTCCCTACTTTCTAATTAAATAACGTAACAAACGTATAGTCTGGCGATTAAATCGAATCGCCTGTCTACAAACGGCCTTGGATTAGCCTATTGGATTAGTACATGTCTCCCTACAGAAGGGACAATTCCTGCTGTCATCATTACTCTCTGTACGTTATACGAGATTGACAATAACTCCACTCGGTTATTACGTGTTTGATTTTACTAAGAATATTCAGAACGTTTCACGACTCTATCTACAACCACGGGCAGTGCCACTAACGTGGCTTATTAAAATTACAAATGGTCTGTGTCGAGGGTCTTGGACTGCTAACCACAACTCGTCTAGGGACAAGCCTGCTCGGTAGAAAGACGCCGAGGAGGACAAGGGTGAGTACTAAGTCAGTCCGTATGCGTGCTTTATACTGCGAACCAGGACGTTGACCACCAAGGATTACTCTGACTGACTTTACACGGAGGTTGGCTGACCGCGAGAGGAGCGCTTCTGCCGCAGCATTGTCCTGGATTAATGTTATTGCCTTACCGATTCTCTTGACCTCATGGACAAAGTTAAATCAGCTATATACAGGGGACGCGAATCGCCATGGGTTCCCTAGAAACCCTAAATTCTACCTAGACCTGCCTTGAGTATTACGCATATTCTGGTGAGTGTTGAATATTTTGAGTTCAGTAAGTTCGGCGTGTTCCACTGAGTCTCTAGAGCCTGTTGAGATACTACCTGAAGATGGTCCACGATAGGGAATAAGGGCATTGGGGACTAGCCTTCCCGACACCCTGGCTAGCTATTGCTTCGCCACCGATATTAATAACGATAATTGCTTGCCAGATGATAAATGATCGGCCGTGTCATCCTGCCGAAGATGGCTGCCCTATTCTATTGTATTCTATTCTATTCGCGACAACGATCTTCATCTCTTCATAATTAAAGTCGGCTAATGAAGCTTCCATAATGACAGCCGACACGTATCTACTCCCTAGGCACGGTATTATATCTACAATCAAGATCGTCCACTTCGGTTTTATTAATAATATTTGATTGCCTGGATCGATTTGCGCTCCGTTCACACAGCATGGAAATGTCTTAGGTATCTCAGTACCATTTCATAAGCTACTTCAGATCAATCCACCCGATGGACGTCATTCCGTATAGCGCCTCATATCTGGGCTTAACTATTAGTATCTTTAAGAACTTATATCCTTAGGCGTCGGACTAACCAATCGGCATCGCGATGTCAAAAGCCACGATGGAATGTCGAGGAGTCATCCATCGTGTATCCATCAGACAGAATTCTCAGCCCGGTTCCCACTAGACGTCAAAAAATAAACAGCCCAATTACGTTTGTCGGGGACGCTCGTGACAAGGGCCATAATTACGCTAAACGATTTCTAAGCGCGTTCAAGTAGCTAACGATTGTAAATGTGGCGGCGAGATACAAGGAAGCAGCTGCTTACCCCGCTGCCCCCTCATTGCATCGACTGCCATTCGAAACTCGCGTCACTACTATGGATTATAACTTCAGGAATAATCGGGATTTACAAACATACATATAATCGACAATCAAACATTTTTTGAATTTTTTTGCCAAATAGATATCCGAGATTTCCAAGATTTCCGAGTGCGAACGATACTCGTTCTTCAGGCATTAATGTGCTATGGTTTAGCTAGGTCGTTAACGATCTCGCTCCCTTTTGCCAGAGGGTTCCATGTAACTGACAATGAGTATACGTAATACATAAGGCAGTGGCAAGGCACTCGAAGAAAAGGCTCGAGAAGGTATCTGTCTGTCCGGTGTAGGGAGCAATCGAGGTGCAAGTCACGCCGTTGGGCCGATCGGGGCTTCTGAGGTTAGAGAGACGAGTTCTGGGCGTCCACACCTCACTCTAGTGTGGCGCGGATGGCGTGGCGGTTCCCTCTTCTATATAGGCGGCTCCTCTTTTAAACCCCCTTTACTTTCCACTACCGAAGCGGCTTGGAATCCGCCTTATTGACAGGTTCACAGCTTCCGAAGATCCCCTTCAGATCCTACTCGACGTACCTACCTACCTACCTACAGGCCTATCGATCCTCTTATTTACTAGTTTCCTGGATGAATCGAATAAATGTGTTCTGTCTCGAGGACGAAAAATGGATTTTGAAACACTTCGAGTTACCAGATGCTTACCAAAAAACATGAACCAGAATTCTTTTTGAGTTTGTATATAACATTCAGAAGGGTTCGTCGAAGACGGAAAAAGGAAGGATGGCGAAAATGACGTAGAGGCCACAGAGGCCATTAACACCTCCTGGACAAATCACTCGATTTTCTCGGACGATTTTCCCGCAGCACGTCCAGCAAATAAGGAAACACGATGTATCACCCGAGGGAGACGACGGGACGGGAGAAACAGGATAGCAGGGAGGTGGTTTACTGCCTCCCGGTAATGACGAAACAGATGGCCTCCTACGGGATGCGAGACAGAAAGTTCGAGGATGTGAGGCAGGATCCCACGTACGTGTGTCCCACAGGAAGAAGGGAAGAAGGATCTCCCTGATGAAGTGCTCCCATTATCGGTACAGGACAAAACCTACTTCTACGACTCCAGGAGACTTTATTACCCGCGAACCCGCTTCCTTAATCCTCTTGCGACGTTGAATCCTTCCTCAGTCTATTCTGTAATTAACAGCAAAGCAACAACCAAGTGCATGTCTTCCCCTTATTCCATTATTCGTTTTGTCTCTTCTACGTCAGAGTTCTACGTTCTACTTCTACGTTTTGTCTCTTCTTCTTCTTCATGCTCACGATCCAACATACAAAAAATATATGCACTGTCCTATTGCATGCGGTAAATTCAAAATGAAGCTTCGATTTTTTGATGTCAGAGAAATCTCATGATCAAGCGGACAGGGTCAATGTTTTCATAGTCACTGCAGAACTGTAATAGGGATTGGTTGATACCATATAACATTACTCGCTGGTGTAAATGCAACTGTATCATTTGGGATAGCAACAAGTTTTTAACTATCATGAATATGATAGTCAACCATCCATCCGTACTCAGAGTCATTTCAATTAGAATTGGATGTGAATCACAGGAGATCAGAGAAGGAGTCGTGAAAGAACCGTACTAAAGTAACGCGGCTACAGCGTAGCGAGACGCAAGCGGAAATCTGATTCCAGTGAACGATACTCGCTCGGCACAATACTCCAATTAATAAGTCAGCCTCGAGGCTTTCGGACTAGTCCTAGTATCAGAGTTAGAGCCGCATTCAGGTTAGCCACGTACAGAATCTAACGTGATGAGACATTGTGCAGAAGATCTCTAAGGTTGTACAGCATCCAACTTGCTAGTTTCAACTACCTGGCTAAGTACTTTTCCTTCTCGCTGCATTCGATCCTTTTATCCTTTTTGTCTTATCTTCTCAGCTTTTTCAGAAAAGCCATTTATCTGTTGCGGTTCCATTCCAATGTTCGGCTTGTTCCAGCTCGACTCGTATCTCCACGGTAGTCGGTTAGCTGTACGGGTGGTTAACCCACGAAATACAATATCTCAGGTGAAACGAACGATGCCGATACGTCTCTTAACCTGGTAAACTGTTTTTACATTTAGTGGTTCAGTAGAGACGATACCGTTTTATACACATTAAAAAGTGGAAAACAGCTAACAACCAAATTCTCAGGTAAATATAATACCAGGTACGCAATCAATGAACGTGTGTCCCATGAATATCCTAAAACTATCCAGAAGTTCTTAAGGTACTCGCGACAACAGGACCTATGGAAACTGCATAGGTCTCAAGAGAGTCATTGATGCATCATTAGCTCGATGCATGCCACCATGGTACACATGTGCGTGACTATTCACATGAAGAAACATCACTGGTAACGAACTATTCATAGCAATCACTAGATCCATACTGCCCTATGGATACTCTTTAATATTAGATGCCGTAACGATTGCATATTCTCTTTACCTTATGAGATGAGAAATCATACATATGGATATAAACAGGATTTATATATCCCGCAGGACTCGTATTCTTCAAGAAAATTGAATAATACTTATCCTGTTAGTAGTGTGAAACTGATACGCCCATGTGATGACATGCTCCAGATTTTTATTAGGCCGATGAAAGAGAGAGAATTCAAAATTGACATTCTTAAAAGAGGATATAGCTAAACATTTTTAACAGGCTAGGTGGATGATATGGATGACGATGACGATGATGATGAAGCGTTACTAGAGATACCTACGATGATGATCGTGGTAGTAGTGCCAATAGTATCGATTGCGATCTCGTCGAGCGCCAGTAAATTAGATTAGCACTGTGTGGTGTGTGTGTTCGTTCGTGCATAACGAGGCCGCAAAAAGTCATCATCGAGGAATCTTGAAGACGCACTCGCAATGCTACTCAATCATCGAGTTCAAACGGGCATTCGATACGAAAACACTCGACAAACTTAGGGTAACCGTGCGAGAGATGAATCTTAAAGGCAAGACGGAGTGCTGTTACAATGCGGAATACGTAGCAAGAAAAATAAGTATAGAGGAGAGAAAAAGGATGTAATAAAGGAGGTAAACGATACATGGGCAAGAGGATTAAGAGGCAAGGCAGAAACGACGAATGGTCCTTATCTTTTTCTTTTCCTCCTTCGTTTTCTTTTGTTTTTTTTTTCCTTAAGAAAAAGGCAAAAGAAGTGTCTTTGATGATCGAAGGTCGAAGGCAGTCGACGCGATTCCCGAATGAATCGATCGGCGTGCGGCTGTTGCGGTGGCCGCGCGCGGTGGTCGCGCTTTTTCTTTTCTTCGCGTCTCAAAAGAAATTCCTTCGTTCGCCGCGTGACACAAAGGATTAGTTAGCTCGGAATATCACTCGGCCGGGGACAATGTAAAAGTAATTTGATGTTAAATGTGTGTGCGAGAGAACCTCTCAGATCCCATACCACGTTCTCCCACAGCATCCTTCTGATCCATCTCGTCATCCGCTACAACCGCATCTTCTTTCTGTCTCTCGATTGGTGTTTCCATGTGTTTACGTGTATTGTCCATTCACGAGGGTGTGAGTCACGTATAGAGGGACACGTGAGCTGCCGTTCCTCTTCAGGATAAGCAACGTCATCGTCCGAAGAAAAGGATCTTGCTTTCCGAGGACACAGCATCGCTCTCCTGGAATGGATCTTCACTCGGATCTTCTTTTCTCTGGGTTTCTCTCCTCTCGTCAGACCGCCACCATTACCGCCTCCATCATCAGGACCATCACGAACATTTCCAGTCGCCACTGTCAGCATAAGCAGAGTCACCATAGGGATTGCTCCTTTAATGATCTTTTGTTTTACGGGCATAGACAGGAGACTGGAGTGATCTTCCATTTTTTTTTCATTGTGCAGCAGATACTTGAGAACATATACTTAGGTGTCTGTGCCATCAGGTATTGGCAAGGTAGTATTCTGCGTATATCGCGTATAGTATATCTGCGTTATCAGGAAGGACATGTGCCGGACGGAACTCATGTCTCGTGCAAACACGGATGAACTCCTGGGCAAGCTATTTGCTCTAGGGATACGAAAAAACTTTATGAGCGGTTTATGAGCGCAATAATCTCTTAGTGAGTAACACAATACAGGCTAATTATAGAGGATGGGCCCCAGGATGCCCGACACGCATTAACGTACACGTAAAACTCGCGAGACAGCCTGGGTGGCGTTTCCTATTTTTGTCATTTTTTCCTTCCCTCTCTTTTATTTTTCCTCTCCTTGTCCCTCTGTCTACTCTTTTTTCTTTTCCTTTTTTCTTTCCCTCAATGTCTCTCCCAGTCCCTCACTTTGATCCTCGCGCCTCGACGCTAATGCGTCTCTGTTATTTCAGTCCTTGTAACCCGGTAGTCAGTCAGTCCCACTGACTCCATACTAGACCCACTGCCAGATTCTGGATTCTGGTAAAGTGATCAGGCTGCTCTGCCACTGTCAAGTCACTAGTAAGATTTAAAGAGGGACGAAGGGCTAACGGTACCGGGGAATAAATCTCAGGGACAAGTTTACTGGAACTATAATAAAGAAATACCCAAAATTTTCAGGGATGTTTCAGGTTGGCCAGTCGAAGGACAACAGATTTGTTACTGGAAGGGAGGTAGGAGGGATTGATCTGGTATGGAGGGACGGCTGTTTAAGGAACAAAAAGCAGCCCTCTTGTCGTGGGTGACGGGGCGATTTCAGCGACCCTCGTTTTGTAAACCAGGCGCGAGGGAATTTCAAGCTAAAAAGCAAGTGATTAATGATTTTCAGGGTTGAAAAAGGTCTCGCTACACTTAGCCTGCCCTTCCCGAGTTCTTTAGCGCTACGATGTGTCCATAATTGATTCTGGATTACTTGTCGTCGTCGGCGAAAAACACGACGTAACTATTATACGATGACTATCAAGACTTCTCGACCTTAGCTACTACCTATATTCCATCCGTCCAACCAACCAACCACTCCGTGAGAATGAGACACGATTGAACTCATTCCTCTCTCCACCCTGGATTCCAACATTTGATCTCTTTACATATTTTCTCGAGCTGTGACTAATTATATCTCCTTTTACCCAATTCTCATAAACAAAAAAATAGCTGCTACCCCATTTTGACAATGATAACTTCCAAAGTCTATCAGTTTGCCAACAGAGGAACTACGAAATGCTTGACGCTGTCGCTGGGAGTAATATTTCAAAGATGGAAAACAGAAAGTGAGGAGAGGATAGAGTGAGCCAGTAAGTGTGTAAGCTAGTGCGAGAGAGAAAGAGAGAGAAGACAAGAAGTATGTGTAAAGCACGCGTAACGCCAAGAGTAATTTGAACAAACGCACGACAACGTCTCATTTGTCATGTAGGTAACGCGCGCAATGAGTGACTGAGCGGTAACCGTGAAGAGACCAGAAATAAACCGATACATAGACGAGAAGTTTTTCTCGGTTGCGGAATCCATACGTAACGAGGGTTCCGTGTCAAAGGATTTATTTTTATATGGCCAGGGGATACGAGAACGATGCGAACAGTTCAGAAATAGTTGAGCGCCCTTCGAATTCCATCTGGTACCTATGCTCACTACCTATCTACTGATATGACGTGTCTAGAATCATGATATCAAAATTATAATATACATCGTATTAATTATGTTATTCTTAGATTTCTCGAGTTTATCGCAAATTATGCATGGCGGCTATTAAGGCCGTTGATAGTCAGAATCTTCTGTATAAAGAGATCCAAATCTTACTCTGTGTACAGAGAGTAAACCTCAATAATTAAAATCCCGCAGCCCACAGCGAACGTCATTCAGTAAATGTCTCCAGGCGTAAAGGATGGTCAACATGTATCCTTTACTCTTTCAACCCTTTCCTCGCGATTAATTCGACTCTCCACTAGATCGTACGACCTTTGAATGATATACATAATCATACATTAACTATAGCAGCTCATACTTACTCAGTGACAAAGTTTTCTATTCTCTTAGCCAAGGTTCTAGGCGACTCCACAAATCCGATACTGGAGTCAGTCTGGATTACATGAAACAAAAAAGGAAAAGTGATTAATATACAAAATAAATTTCTCTCTATCATTCTCAGTATCCCAATCGCCCAGAGACGCCAAAGTCAATAGATAGTCTGAAAGAGAATTCGTTTTTCCTACTAGACTATTAATAATCGGAGTAGCGGCGCGTGCGGCGATGATACTCGGATGTCACTAGCGCGAGTAAACGCAAAGTGAGGGGAGTAAAAAGGGGCGAGGGGAGACGCTCGAAATGTTTGTTTGGCTCAGGGCGCTAGCGCGAGTGACAAACACGAGCAAACATAACGTTGGCCCGCACTCGGCGATCCCTCAATGTTTTCACAAGCCGGTGCCACGGTGGGGTTGTCGTGGGCCGAAAATAGTCCTCCTCGACGGCGACCCACGTCGGGGAGTACAGAAAGAGATTTATCAGCTTTTAATGGTTTCGAAATCGTAAAAAAGTGCAAACTGCATTCACGCGGTCCATGCGCCGTAGGAACACACAAGGCGCACTGCCAACGAACCGTCGAGATTTTTGTCAACGCCTTTGTCAAAGTTATGTCAACAGGGGATCGGTGCCAACAGCTGGTTCAAGCTGCTGGTTATTTTGAATTTAACGATGCCTTGTTTACGAGGGGACACACAGCATCTTTATACCATTCACTCACAATGTCCAAGACAATTCCTCTTCCCACTTTCTCATCTCGACTCATCTCAGGCTTTCATCTCGTTTGCCAAGAAATGTTTCACGCCAAACCGTAGAAGAAAAATTCAATGCGTTAGGTGGGCTTGAAAATTTAAACACTCATCGAGAGAAAAGTCGGGTCGATTGTTCTTAATAATTAGATTTAGATAATTCAATTTGGCTTCTTGGACGGACAGTAAGTACTACCATCCTGAGGAACATCCGAGACACGATCAGCTTATTCCACTCTGGTTGCCCACCGAGTAACAATGATGCGATTAGGTCCCTTGGCAAATTATGCCATTACGCGTTAGGCAGATGCTTGTCTTTGTTTTTGGTTTACTCGAGCACTTCTCGGATTGCTGGGTAGATCTTGAAAAATCGAGAAACTCATGGAAACGTACCGACGACGTGCCACGAGGTAGAAATGCGTCATCATTTCCTGAAGCTGACTAGTCGCACCAGGCCTTTTCAACATGGCAACGATTTGGCGCTGATGTGCCTGGTGTGCGATCTGTCAACGAGGAGGGCCTAGTCCCGGTATTAACTTGGATAAAAGTAAACAGAGATACCGGGACGCTGACGACAAGCAGGGCATCGCTCAGCAGCCGTGACATTATTAAAATCCATCAAGGCACTCATCAGTCGCTTTATCATTTCCTGCTATCTTTGTTGACACTTTGATTTTTTTCACCTAGAATTTAATAACTGCTCGGTAAACGTATAACCGGCGCCCCAATGCATATATACCGGCTATTATAATTCCACTGTGTTCATGACTCCATTACAGAAGCCGCACCCTTGATTCCATTGATGGAATCACGTCACGCTCATTAGCAGTACTCACGAGTTCCACCGGTTGGACTAGGACTTTAGGCTTTAGCTTGGCATCCCGATGCTCGATCATCGCCACGCTGATTCCTTCTCGGCTGATCAAACGTTCGTCACGATACGATTAATAATCGCGAGACGAGTTATTGTGTTTCGTCGAGGCTAACGTGAAAACGATTGGAACCATCAGCTACGTCGATGCTACTGCAAAGAAGAAAAGAGTGGCGGAAGTAAGATAATGAAAGAGAGAAAATGAGAAAAATCAAGTGAGAAGGAAGAAGAGATTAACGCTTTTCCATTTACCAAAAGCGTCTTCTAACAACGAAATGAGAAGAGTCTAGCGTACAGACTTTGGATTCTGATAGACCCGAAGTCTGAGGTCCAGGATCCGTAGAGTCTATAGGTCCTGAACTGAGAACGACGTCGCTCCCTAAATACCTGTCGCTCCGACGAAACGACGTCCCTCATTCTCTTCTCGAGTGGGAAACTTTTCATCCCGTCATTTCCGGCCACGAGAACTCGGGCTATCGTACTCGGGAGCGTACATTCCTGCCTCCCTGTATAGGAAAAGGGCCGAGGACCCTAAAGTGTCCTATCGGCCACGATGGATTTCATAGGGGAAATGGTGAGAAGCCTCGAGAGTCCTTGAGCGATGTGTACGCTACACAAAATTGCCAACTTTTCTACTCGTCATTGACTATTCGTACTGCTACAAAGTTTTTCATACAATCTCCATTGAAATCAGAATATGTCACTTTTGAATTACTCCATATTATTGTGGTACATACTGATCCGTGAAAATGTGTCACATGCGTGGGGTAAAATGGACAGTATAATCGGTACGTCGAAGTACGTAACTCACATTAAACATCGACTGACGCGTGTTGATGCTCCCACGCGGTAATTACTCGCTCGAACGACCCTATTGGTCGATGAACTTACTCGATCATTATCTCACACTGGAACTTGAACCTAAGAGGACTCCTACGAAATTGTTAGAGACATAAGAATCATTCCTTTTCAGTTTTTCTTCTGCCAAGTGTTGCAATGTCTAATGGTACCTTGGCTCTCCTTGATTCTCATTTACTTTTTTTTTTCAATTTTTTTTACTTTCCCGTTTTTAACTGCTCTCTTTGTCTTGGTAAAAGATGGTAGCGATTCAAGTGCAATCATACCACGTATCAATAGATTTAGCAATTTCCAGCAGAGGTTGCGGTGAGGTCGCCCGCGAGGCCTGCGATTGACGTCAATTAATCACAGGTCGTGTGCTGCAGCGAACGACGTAGTGGTGACTTGCAACAATACCGCCACCTATCATATTAACGGATAATTGAAAGGTATCCGGCTAGAAAGCATACTGAGATTTTTGTAATATCACCGTTGTAAGTGCATCTGTGATCAGAATGAACTATTGGTGACTTGCAGAGGGTCATTTTGCGTTTCTCTTTATTTGCGACATGAATCGATCCTCTTGTGGTTTCCAAATAGATTCATCGGCATGTGAGGATGTTGATCTCCTTTTAGTTGATCTCATCGTGATATTAATACATACCAGCCCAATTTCGGCTTCTTCGACTTTCATAAGCGTTTGACTTGGCTACGACCCGTGACAGCCGGGCGTCATACGAAAACATTCTCTCGTCGATTTACTTTCAGGAATTTTCGCATAAATGTTGACGTATTTAAGGGAATCTGTAAACCATCCACCTATTTTTAGATTTTCCGAACACTCCTAAAAGCTGAGGTCCCCGTTCGAACTAACATTTTTCCTGACACTGAGAAAGCATTGACTACCAAGTTGTTAAGGTAACCGAGTTCCATCTTTTTTTTTCTGTCGACACGACTAGCCGGAGAGACGAAGAAGAGAGGGTAAGGAGTATTAGACAAAAAGGGAGAGAGTAAGAATAACATTTCTTCTCGCAGCACTAGATCTCGTCGTCTCAGCGTCGACGATGCTTGTATCGGAATGAGTATCGCTACCGTGAAGAGAGGAGAGGAGAGACGAGTCTCTCGCTTCGAGATTTGCTGGTTGAACGGCGCTGGGACAAGGAGTTATGATATCGGCATCGATCGCCGTGCCAAGTGAAAACACGCCGGCGTGAGTAATATACAGGCATAGGGTGATCTTTTATAGTGCAGCAAGCGCGAAGGGAATGATCCACGCTAACGTCGAGATGATATCGTTCTAACCCCAAGAAAGGGAGAGGGTCAAGGAGAACTGAACCCGGAGCACTCGCCGCCTCTAGTCGTAAATAAAGTCAAGCGCTACCAATGCCAATCTTGCCTGTCTTCTTCTGTCCCCTGAAAATACTGGAACACGTGGTTCAGAAGATAAAACTAGGCTAACATATGCTACTAGGATGTCTAATGAATTATCGGCGATGCTCGCGCACGACGAACGAATATCTCGAGCGACTGGTGAAACTGGTCATAGGTTTTCAATAGAAAAGATCTGGAAAAAAAAAACAAGAGTGATCGGGAAGACAGAAAGATCGAAAGTAGTTTAAGACGACACGCAACGCATCACTGATCAGCATAAGATTCCATAACTCATAGGTTAAGGTCATCCAGGAACCGGGACCTTGATTTATCGAAGGATCGATCGAGGATCCAGGACTGGACGTTGCACGCGAGGAATGAAAATCGCAAAGTGATCCAGGTAATGCGTCTGCCAATCAATAATGATCTAAAAACAGGAACAGCTGCTGTAGCTACTTTAGGAGAATCATCCATGTCTAATCGTCTAGTCTCCGGCTACGTGATCGCAGTCTAACCGTAAACCAGGGCCAGGCGTTATTACCATCAAATTACTGGCAAACTTCGTGGACTCGTTTTAGTCCCTCAGACTCACTTCGAGGGAGACTAAGAGCCACTGTCCGTGTAACCGCGTGATTGTGGGCCCTCTCTCTGAGCAGCGGCAACTATTTGAATGATTAGATAGCCGATCATTCAGAAATCGTGGCGATCGGCCGGCTGCTCATCAAATAATAGCCTCGAGGGGCCTCCTTCGTGACCGGCAGACACGCATCGATGATTTCGCGGCCGAAAAGAACAGCAAAGTCGCCGATAAATTCATATTTCGAGCCTGAGCACACTAATGCGGGACTTGCAAGTTGAAAGGGACGCACCTGTGATGAGCCAATACTTTTGCACAAATGGAAAACGTATAGCTACTCTTCATCGAGTTTGGTTATCTTTTTACTTTTTATTATCAGCCACTTACCGCGCTGCACGAGCAAACCTGAAGATCGACCGATCGACTTCCCCGGTGGTTCCTGCACTCGTGAATTTCTGTATTTGATGGATTCACGCGGGATTCCATTTTCCCGGTTAACTGGGTCCACGTTACACCGAAATATTCGAGGCTATGTTGATCCGATATTAGCAGCACTACAGTTTAATACGTTGAGAAATAAATGACATTCTACTTGGCAAACAGCAGAGTTGCGTCCAATGATCTATAGATCATCAGCTTTTAAATGGGAAACATTTTATTCGATTTTTTTTGAATGATTGTATTCTAAGGTGAGATGATTTGATCCTTCAATTTTTGAGACGTTATGGCACGTGTCCTTGTTTGTTTGATCCTGTCAGGACGTAGGTGAATGTAATTCTTTAACTCATACATTGTTCCATCTTCAAAATCATTAGTCACTGAAATCCATCGAGTCCATCAAAAAACTCTTAAACTTTATCAATAAAAATCTTACATTTCTCACGACGTTTGTTTATGAATTCGTTATGCTCATTGATCCAGGAAGAGTCCTTATTAATAGTCTTTCCTTTAAGAGTCAAAGGCTTTTCTACAAGATCACTAATCTCTATAACAAGAAATCCAACCATTACCTCAAGATAAGGAAAATAAGAAGTTTAAACATTCAAATTATGCAGTTAAATCTCACTAACCACTTTCCAAAAGATTTTGAATATTTTCATCTCCAACAGGAGGACTGATTTCAGGGTGTATGGTTTGCGCGCCAATAATATCCCCTTCGTTACCAAAAATCTTGACCGATCGATCTGTCACCTCAGTGTCATGATCCCTCCCTTGCTCAGACCAAGGATGATCATCAGAACTCATCTTAGGTTTCATCGGCTCCTCAAATTCCTCAGATCCATCAATTCGATCTTTGATCTCAGTAGCTCGCTCCTGTGATTCTAGGATAAGTAAAAGCTCTCAATTGGCAAAGAATGATTGGCTCTCGCTCTCTCATGATCCCGTATAACGTAAGTGCCGGTACGCTGATCACTACGAAGAAGAAGGTAGAAACCGACCAGTGGAATTAGCTGGGGCAACGTGGCTATTTACTCCGGGTACACTTACGTTATACTATCATGCCCTGACGAGATGAACACCTAGACGAATAGGCGAGAATGAGTGCAGCGACCCGGGGTAAATACTCACGCTTCCCGGACAGCGTCAACTTCAGTTATATTACGAAAATATGTTAAGCTTCATCCTGTTTGTCCTTCTGAGATTCATTCTTCTCAGTTTTATCATCCAGGATGTTTCTCCTGTCGATATTAAAGAGATAACTCTCTGCATAGATGGCACGGGGTGACAGAATAGGATTTCCTCTAAGGGATGAATTTTGTTGGTTGGTGCTGAAATTCTGTTTGCTATTACTTCGTAGACAGTGTGGAACCAAATGGTTTTCTATAGTTGGTTTATAGTAACGTAATGGTGAATGTTCTCTAGCTTCAGAGAGTTCACTAAGTTTTGCGATAGATGACGTTTTATTTTCCTTTTGAGTAGTTCGTGACATTTTCCGAATGGGTGCCTGATGTTGAATGGAATCAGTCTCCATACGGTGGCGGGAATGAGAAAATTGTGTCGTGGCTCGCTCAGAATTAGGAGAATTTGTAAACTCAGATACTTTATAATTATCGTAAGTCCGGACCGCTTCGTTGGCCGAAGTACTTAATGGTGGTTGAGAGGAGTCTTCTTTAATGAGTCCTTTTCCACTTGGCACTTGCCATCTCTTTAAATTGTCTCTACTGTAAGGATAAGGGTCACCTGGCATCCTTATAAAATCTCCGTCAATGATAAGTTCATCATCCTCTTCATAACCTTCTTCTTCCTGGGAATTTAAGAGTTCATACTTTTCCTTTAGATCATTCCTGTTACGCCAACTGGAAGTTGTAGGATTTTCTTCATTGACAAGAAGTTCTGGAGATTCTGAAGATTCCGGGGGCATTCTTAATGATATAGATTTCTTAGGGGAGTCAAAGTTCAAGAAAGACTTTTCTTCGGAGTCCGATGAAATTTCCTTGGATAAAAAAGCTTCCACAGGACCATCGGACTCTGTAGGTTCGTCATGCTCTAAATCTTCGTTTGAATTGATGTGATCATCAGACGCATCTTCGTTGGATGAAATTGCAAGAACCATTTCATCTTCCCGTTCATGCGATAATAGATTCGAATCCTCCTGAAGGAGCGCCTCATTATCCTCAATTTTATCCACAGTCGCGCCTGAATCCTTCACAGTCAATTGAGTTTTTGTTTCTTCCTGATCAGACTGCAACATTCCAGTAACAACTGTAGAAAGCTTCGGCTGAGTCGTTAAACTTTCCAGGTCAATTGGACTTTGAACATCTAGTTGCTCAATAGGATTCTGATTTCTTGCGATTTTTGTAATCTTTCCCAATTCCATGTTAAATTCCTTTCTGGAATTACTGCCAGCAGAAGAGACTGGATTTATTTTCATTCTCGTTCTTATTATCTTGTTAACAGGCAGATTATTGTCGAAGTACAGTGTATAGGGTGAGCATGTACTGTAGGTGTGTAATTTTTTTTGAGTAGTATAATCAATTTTCCGGAAAGCACTTAGAGGATCCATTCGATTAAGGGCACGTTTGATCTCCATTGACCTCAGTGCTTTGTATTCAGATCTATTAACCTCATCCTCGATAATATCATCCCACTCATTAGTGGCCCTTACGGTTTCTATGTCCAATTTCGGTTCAGGAGGTTCAGGTCGAATGAAAATTCTGCTGGAAGATTTCATCGGTTTTACAGATGCCCTATTTGCTGCAAGACTATGTTCACGAACTTTTGACTTTACCGCAACATCTTCCCAAGCTGAAATTTCTCCTCCTAAAGGTATATTTTCAGGAATATTGTAATCGCAATCTAAACAACGTTCAAACTGTTTGCTATCCCTAATTTCCTTTTCAATACTTTCGGACCTTTCCGAATGATTCTCAGATCTCTCAGCAATATTGCTGTCATCCACATTATTTTCCATATCTTTGGATACATCATTTCCAGTAGAATCTGTAGTACGACGATTTGAGACTTCCAAAGAATCCCCAGCTTGATGAACCTGAATATTTTTTAGTTGTACTATACTCTGCAGAGCGTCACCTGCAGTAACGTGTGTACGCATCCCGGCGTTCGATGCACTCCCAAGATTTACATAATTCGCATTAACTTCCTGAGTGTCCTTTGCTGTCTCTTTGGGTTTAGTTACTGATGTTGCAATCGCTGCTGCTTCTGCTTTAGTCAAGTACTCCTTGACGTTCACGCCCCATTTTTGCTTAATAACATACTCCGGTATATTCCGTAATACAGGTTTATCAGAATTTGCGGTACTTTCAGCTAACTTCACTCCCCACTGGCAATTATAATTTGTATCATCTGAATTGCTTCTTTCCTTTCTTCCTGGTTCCAAAATATTCGTTACTTCGTCAGCACTGTCCACTCGAATAACTGGTTTCTTTTGCTTCTTCTCCTTTTTCTCCTCTTTTTTAGGCTTTTCCGGCATATTCGGTTCTCTGATTGGCGGTTTTGTATTTCTAGACGAAAGTCCTATTGGTTCACAAATCCAACTCATTGCTGTCATACCCCGATCATATCCAATGCTGTGAGAATTTATTCTACAGCGAATAAGCCGCAGGGAATGTCGATCTAATCCTGAGAGACTCTGTATAGCTTGATCATAATGCAGGACAGTACCGTACTGGTCCATTTCATCGGATGATGTATGATTCTTGTAAGACTCTAAGACTATCGACGAAATTGTGAAACTACGGAATTTCAAAAAAATAAAATGACATTTAATCATACCTGCCGATCGATTGAAAATATCTTTCAATTTTGACAAGAAGCCATCGCTTTGCTTCTCACTTTTTTGGGCTAAGCATACGTTTGCTAAAATATAAAATTCATGTGAGGACTTTAGCAATTGGGGGGAAAGAAAGATTTTCATCGTTTAACCAACCAGCCGATACATTCCTCTGGGACAGAGGACCGAGGAGTCCTCTTCGAAGTAAATTTCCATTGGAGGATGCTGTAAATGCACTCATCCTTGTGGGAAACTAGTAAAATTTGGAAAATCTGTCGGGAATATCCCGAATTTATTATATCAGCTGCGCAATGATTTATTTCATACCGAAATTTACACTAGACTGTCTTTTTTCAGACTGTGAAAACGTATGTCATTTCGACTCTCGCGTGTTACGCAATTCGTATCGCACATATCTTCACAATAAACAATTTTCCATAACAATACTGTTATTAATCATTACAGTGTAATTTTTAAATATTCTTATTTTACTTCTGCTCCGTTGAAACTATCACATTAAATTTCAATATGAAAATCGAGAAGTAGCTTTTTGTTCGCTGAGTGCGAATAAATCACGTAAAAAAGTTGAAGTATGTTGAAAGAACCTATAGTATATTTATGTACAGAATAGTACATGCGTAGCGAAGGCACCAACTTAACTTCGGTTAATCATTGGCAAAACTTTTTTTCCCATGAGGTTTCGAACCCCTGTCCAGACATAATACGATAATGGAGACTATCCCGATAAGGGATGTTACTCTCCCCATAGATTCGTAAGACCTAACTCTAAATGTTACGTTTAAGAATTCGATTTTACGTGACAAAATAAGAAATGGTATTAGAGATCAAGTGACATGGATAAAAGAAAGTATTCATAGCAACAGCAATAGCAATGCCATCCACGTACATTGATAATCGTTAATACAAGTTTAAAGGACATTATCGTAAGAATTGGTTGGGACATTAAAAAGCGCACGTGTCCTTAACGGTATAGATCCAATGCAATTTTAAAGAGCTATTCTAGCCCTTCCTTCCAATCGTTCCGGGTGACACATGTCCTCAATGCCGCCAGACATGCAGAGAATCTCCGTATGGAATACCAATGGTCCCAGTTAGAAAATCAGAAGAAAGGAAGGCTGCAGGAAGATGGAGGAATCTGCGACTGTTGGATGGACGTGCCATTATTCAAGACCACAAGAACATAACACGTAGGATATTTCCTAGTGTGGAACGAATTTTTCATGTTGGTCAAGGTCCATGGGTCAATCTCTTCGATACAAGAAGAAGGGCAGGACATCTCGAAGGTCTGTTACGAAATTACAGATATTTCCTGGCGCAGCAACAAGACGGGACATTAACCATAAATTCGTGAGTCCCTTGTGCCAAATAGCCGCGCGCCATGCCAATTGTATAAATTGCCTATGACAAACTTATCGTTTCGGGAAGCATCCCTATTTTCTCCCGGATATGTTTCGTCCTTAGACGTGATATCAAACACGTTATCCAGGACTGCTGGGGCCAATATTTATCCCTGGCAAAAGCCGCGGTGCAGGTGCGTGTCAGGGTCCCTCGTGGTCGTTTGAGACATCGTTCCCAAGAGGTCTGAAAACGTGACGCTCTACCTTTCCTGATCACGTACTCGTTGTAGGTGCGCCTTTTGGCTTTGTCCTTGAGATTTGTCGCGTGAACTAACTTTTCTATCTTTCGGAAAAAAAAACCTCAAATTGTTCAAACCTTCATGGATAACATCACGAGGACACTTTGACTTGGACACTACGGATATTCGAAATCGAAGAACTGGAAAAATGGGTGCCATGTTACTCCACCAGGAACGATCAATTTAAAAGCTGTCGGCGACAATCGTTTAAGTCGAAAAACGATTTACACCGCGGACACGAAGTTGCCCTGTTGCCTCGTGGCTTAAAGCGTATCGCTTTGGAGAGGGTGAGTTTACATTCAGGGGCACCGTATAGAGGGTGAGTGAAAACCGCTCGTTTATCAGTGAGCGACTGTAGTGAAAGCGACACCAAGTCCCTACGCACTGGGAATAACAATTCTCCTGCTTTCTCTTGACGCTAACTGAAAAGTATTGACGTCCCAGTATTCCTTCTGTATTTCGAATGCCACCAGCGTTCCTGATGCAGTTCACCATTTTTTGATATTCCAAGTTTAAATCGCTACTCTCGTACGTCAGAATGGACTGACAAGAAGTTAATCCGAAGAGACTATAGGAGGGTTCACAGACAGGTTATGCTATTGCTAAGTTATAACCGAGCAAGATCGCAATTTGCAGAAGGATCGGTGGCCGCTCCTAGCTAGATAAGAGGTTCTACTTGCCAGTGAGGAATGATAGGGGCACAGCTGACCAAGAGTGGGAGACAAATCGGTTGTTGTACGTCACTAGGAAAATTGAGTTGGAGGACTCGTTTTATTGGCTCGTATCCGTGCTGGAAGGTTAGCCTATCAAATTCAAACCAAAACGGTCTGCTTGTCACCCCATTTTGTAAGTGTCGTCGTAGCGCCGGGCTAATTTGTCAGTTGTCGAGTTAGCGTCCTCCTGGGGATTCACAGGCAGCCCTTACAGAGCCAGGACGGTAATCAACCGGTGAATATCTGAACTGGTTCCGAAGGGGGTGCAACACCCCGCACCCCTTCGTTCTCATTTATAAAGAAGAGGCCAGCGGCACGAGGCGCGATTGATCGAGCCCCAATTCAAATCCATTGGGGAAGGCCCTTTCCGTACATAATTCTCACTGTTCTTTCTTTTCCATTCATTCCCTTCTTCTATTTTTCCCTTATAACTTGACTTTTCTCCCTCTTTGTATAGACCTACTAAAAGATAAAGAAATACATACACCTGCAATGTATGCAATCGTATGCCCTAACATATTGACATTGAACCATTCTGAGAGCGTCTAAATGAAATGATGATGTGAAAAAAAAAGAAAAAGCAAAAGTCGAGAAGCGAACAAAATAAAGAGAAAGTAGAAAATACCAATGGCCGACGAAGGAACGAGGAACTTTGAAAAGTGGCAGCTAATACGACTGACTTGGCAGGTGGGTTCCCTCTGATGTCACACGAGCCCGTAAGCTTTCCAGGGTGGCTCAGCGGATTTTGAGGCTTTGTAGTCATCCATTTCCAGGGTAACCCCGGGCGTGCCCCAACACGTACATTATTTAAATAAACAAGAGGAGGGGAAGATTGGCTGCTGCTCAGACGCCTCGTCTCCTCCTGCCATCTCCGTTCCCATCCCCAGACCATCCCCCATTCTCATTCCCGTTTTCGTCCCGTTTTCAGTGACGAACAATTATCCCCTCCAAAGGCTCCAAAGTGACAGACAGGGGGTTGCTTCAAAATGGTACCAAGCAAAGGCCTCCACGCTTCAGGCTTCAACTTCTAATGAATTTTAAATTGGCTCGCATTTATAATACAACCTCGTTGACAGTCGAGATGAACCGGAGATGACAAAGTAAAACGTTACCTAAATAACACTGAATTCCTTCAACGCCTACTCTCCCTCTCTCCTTTCCATCCCTTATGTGCGATACCTACCTCTGAAAATACAAGAGTGACAAATCTTTCGCCTACCCCGTCATTCCACTCTTACTCACAAGGATAAGTACAATTTTCACCCTGTCGCAAAGCGAAAAAGATGCAGCTACTCAGAATTTTAAGCTCCTTTATCTAAATACAAAATTCTGAGTAGGGACTTCAAACACAAGGATCAACCATTCTGGGTACCATGCAGCACATTATTGAACTTTGAACTATACTAGATTAGTAGATTAGTAGAATTTAAATAAGTGCAGAACGACAGTGACAACAAGTATCAACGACAAGTGGGTCTGCTTGTTATAATATATCATACAAACTGCTACATCGATGGGTGCATCTAAAGTCCCCACTAGCTAACTACCAGTTGTCCGAGTTCAAGCAGTTCTGAATATAAGAGGAGCGATGTAAGAGACAGGTAGTTCCGAGTGTGTACACCGAAAATAGCCAAGCCGCCATCTGGGCAACGTCGTAGACGTACCGATAAACAGCACTCAAACGTTGGGTCAAAAAACTCAACTATCGTCCATACCACGAGCTCACGTTTTTCTTTGATCTCATAAGCCATCCAAAGTCCTTTGGCCAATTCGCTAAAAGATCTTCTGGGTCAACTCGAGGTGGTTGAGAGATGATCTTCCCTCTGGGATTTACGCTGGCTCATCGAATAACAAAACCCAAAACCCAATACACAGATCATACTGTATCTATAAATTATAAAGTGTCTAGACTGGTGACTCTTGAACCTAAATCGATAATCAGATATCTACAACAGCTGACAATGGAGAAGGATTTCAGGAATTCACTGGACCAACACTCAGCTACTACACGGATAGTAATATTAACAGAGTAAGTTTTCCTAGCAAGTTTCCTCACTACGACGACGTGTGCATGTGCGTAGGTGACGGTGGATGTTGAGTCAGTAATGCACTGGAAGGTACTTCAAGCCCTCGGGCTATTCCGAGTCTGTAACTTAGCCACGTACAATTACCATACATCTCGATGCCGCTAAACTCAGAACTCAGTTACACAGTTACACGTTTCAATGGGCATTGTGGATGGATATGCCAACTACCACTATCTCTCTCTATTTATCTCAACCTCTCTCACAGTGCATCTTTCCACCACTGTCTGCCTATCCATCCATTTCGCTGACTGTATCTAATGGTGCTGCACTTGAAATGGATGCTGCAGTACGAGACACTCTGGACCATTGGGCATCCTTCTTAGTAAGCAGACAGTTTTGCCAATGCATCATAGGTTGAAGGGATTATGTAATTTGCCTGTGATAAAGGAACTCTGTGCCAGGAATTTATTTTTGAAAAAAGTCTAGCGAGAAGAATGATTCCCGTACATCCGTAATGTCGTCGTTAAGATAAGAAATCTGTGAGCAATTCGGTACCGACCCTTCTGGGGGTGGTTAAGGGTGAAACCCTTTTATACGATCTTATAAATGTCAGCCAAGCTGTTGAATCTGTCACAGGGATGAGTCTGTGGTTTTTTTTTGGCGTTGGTACTGCTGTGAGGGTGCGTCTCTCGCGTCTGTTAGAGGAGGAGGGATGAGATTTAAAACAATTACAAGGAGTCGAGGCCGAGGAGGGGAGCTAATCTTGAGGGTGGTTTAATTAAAAGTGGTGCCAACTGACGGGTGGCCATCGATCAACACTCCCACCTAGCAGCTTGACGTCTACGCCGCTCTTCTAAATAATGCTACCACGGATTACACTCGTAGAAAACAAATCGCGGTTATTCTTTGTCTTTTTTTCTACCTTCAACAAAACTCACCCTTATCATTACCTTACACGTGCTATTACACAGTTAAAGAATTTTTTTCGCTGTAGACCAAGAGAAGCATTGGTCCACTTCTTGGGGTGACTGTAGAACAGGGTGAGAAAAAATCACTAGATCGGCAGAGAGTGACAGTGAAATGGACAGATGGACCGAGAGGGATGCTGGGCTTCTTGGCATCCGAAATATGTCCGACGTGGAACACGCGTCGGATCACAGCTGCTTGGTATTCGAGCAACGCTCGGCATGTGTCAGGAATGTCCACCAGGTGACGTTTTAACGGGCTGTTGTTCCTCGCGTGCCGAAGTATCCCTTTGGACGTCTTCCAACCCTTAAAATTACTTGGGCAATGAGTATACTCGGTTCTCAAGACGAATCGATGCCCCAGACGCATGTCACTTGCCGCGACGAGGAATTGGCTGGACTGGGCGAGACGGATGCTGGGTTGGAAACTAGTGAAGATTCCGGATTCAGTGGGACATACGAAGGATGTGAATAGGAGAGTTGCTTGCATATAATAAAACAGAAGGTACGGTGGTGTTTAAAATTTTTTCGTGCAGAAAGATCATTAGATCCACAGATGCGGGTTTGCTTCGAGGATAATAAGTAAGATCGCAAGAAAAGAGCGAGCTTAGGATGAGGAGATGAGGTGAAAGGCGAGTGGCAGGCTAGGTAAGGGTAGTGCGGCAAAAGAGGGTGAAGTAGGGTAGAGAAGGTGATGGTTGAGTAAGGGGATGAAAAGGATCGTGGGACTTCGCGTGCAGCACGGTCATCCCTCGTCTTGTCTGAGAATTTATGCTCGGTGTCCCTACACCATCCTAACTAGTACACCCACTTACTTACTTACAACCCTAAGGACTGTCCGTGGTAAAGGAGGAGTAGCAGAGGGCGGGCACCCTTAAAATATCACCTCGCCAGCTTTATCGGAGCCACTGCCCGACGACTCGGCGAGTGTCCGAAGTCGGTTCTTTCGTTAAAAGCAAGCCATCCTCTCTGAACTGCTACCCTCGCCGTAGACTGCACTCACCGTGGTGCCACCCCTTGGTCTCCAATCGGAAATCTAGCGGATATGTAAAACTTGAATTTACATACTGACCAACAGTTTTATCGCCCTGACTTCGCCGAGCTATCCACTGGGATCTGGGTTGAAGAGTTGCGAGCTTACTGCGATATATGGACACTGGGTCAGGAAGTAACACGCCCGATGGATTTATGTTCATCCAGTCTGTAGCAAGGAGAGATGCAAATCGTTTTTGGTAAGAAGTTGAGTTAAAGTTTGTCCGATTAGCCATTATCGGTGCAACACATCGATTCTCTTTGAAATTTCATTCACCTTCTTGAAACCACTTTACACAGCCTGAACTCTAAAACGTTGTCCTGAGACACGTACTCTTCTGGAAAAGGATGTCTTGGTTCAGGCATTCAGAGCGAAATAGCCTGCACTTGGGGTACCTTAACGGGTCGTCGTTACGCACCCCAGGTCGGTAACGAACCGCAAATGTCCTGCTTTAACGACGTCGTTAATATTTAACCAAATATCTACCCGGGTGCCGTTTGCGACCTTCGTTTAGCGGTTACTGGAAGATCTAAAACTTTTGAATCTTCCGTATTGCTTAATTTCAGTACAGTAGTATGATGCTAATTCGTAGACCAATAATAATGAACTAGAAAATCTCCAGTCAAAGTCTATATAAAAATTGTTCTAGTCACAGCGCGTATCTTTCAGGAAGTACGTAGCCAGCATCAACTCTTACATTTGGGCCCCTTAATTGCGTCCATTTATGCCCCTTTGGTACCGTTCGCTCCTTGAAAAGAACTACGTGACATGTTTATGAACAGAGTCGGGCCACTAATGCCCGATGCCCTCAATCAAGCTATCGTACTCTCCCACACTCCTCCCGCAGACACCCTCTATGACTCCAGTCTCAGGAACGTATTGATCTTTGGGGGCGCTTTGATCTACCAAAGGGTCTCCCTCGCCCCCTCCCCCTCGACCTTCGGCTTATACACCCACATACGAGAAAACTCACTCGACGTTTCCTGGCTGGCTGGCTGGCTAGTTGGCTGACTAGCTCACTGGCTCACTTCTACCGTTCTGACTGTACACGTACATGGGCCAGCCTCTAAGTTTATCAAAGAGTTTCAGTCCTGTCTGCTCTCCTTAACTGCGACAGAAGTGCTGGCTTAATTAGAAAAATGAGTTAGCGCTTCGAAGAGCGTTAGTTAGCAAAAAATTTTGTCATTTCAAAGAGTTGCAAAAAGTTTCTATTTCTGTTGAAAAGACTATTGGACTAATGTGAGTTTGGATTTCATCATCTTTCATGTCCTAACCGATACTGCAGAGTATAGATGTTCATGTCAGTTGGATGTTGGATCCGTGCATGATCAGAGAATAGATGTAGCAATGATTATAATCCTAATTGTAAAAGGCAAAGGTAATCGTCTGGTTGAAAAACAGCGATTCAAAGTAATTTAGCTCGACTCCAACGGCACTATAGATCACGGCGCTTCGGTGTGAGAATATTTAGGGCGGTAATTGCCGATATATTTTATTAGAATTGCACGAGCCACTCGGCTGTCTCATAAATTTCTTCCTGGATGTCCCTGCATTATAACTTTTACCATGCGTACCAACCCCCGGGCTCTCCTAATTAAATCCGTTGGTATTCCTGACTATAGGTGTAAAGTAATAATGTCTAATGTAAAAAGAAACAATAAATGTAAGAAAAACTATAAAATGTTGATAAATCCTCATGATATAAAATGCAAAACACTCCACCTATTTTATTACCAGCTTTGGTTAGGCAAAAGAGTTATCGAGCTATACCTTTGTCTCCTCATTATCACGGTAATTAAACTTGACAAGACTCAACGACATAGCCCTAAGGTATCCAATGAAGTTCCCGTTTGTAGTAGCTAAATGCGTTTGACAACGGAAGCTTGTCTCCCCTTTTGGGCTTGCTTTAGCCGCAAGCAAAACTGCGGCTCGAGAAACAATTTCAAGACACTGCCAATGTTCCTGGAAAGATCAGGATGGTTGGTACTACGTGACTGTCAGGTTAGCAAGATACCGACGCGGAAAAAGTAAGGGAAGTATCCAAGAGACAGCAGAAAGATGAAAGTCATATAAAGAGAAGTGGACATGTGGAGAGTCTGGGCAAAAAGGGTTTTCAGGGAATAATGTGAATCCTCATGGGAAATTCTTAGCAAATAGAGGAAAACTGGACATCGACTGACCCTTTCTGTTGGAACGGCTTAAGTTTGCCCCCTAATATTAATTTAATAACGTCGAACGTGAACAATTGACAGGCAATAACAGCCGGGCAATCAAGAAGCGTCCGCCCCAGTAGTTAGGAACCCTTCCTTTCCTTGGGAGAACACTGTGAGAGAAGCATGACGGACTGGAGTGAGAGAAGGAAAGAGAAGGAAGAGAGATTGGGAGAGTTTAAGGGGTGAAGCAGAGGGTGGCTAAACGAGAGACGGGTTAAACGGCTCAACCCTTCTGGCAGTGTCACTCGTACTGAAAGTATTTCAGAATACAATGCTAGTTATTCTTGTTGATTTCATCACACGTCCTTCAGACTCCTTCTCATCCCGTGGGAACAAAGAAAGGGTCAAACAACATAAGTATTTCTGGGGGGTTTTGCGCTGACTGAATTATTCCGCCGTTGTGATCAAACTGGGAATGAACATACAGTCAACATCCGCAAAACGTGTCGTTCGGAATAAACTAAATGATACCTCATAATTCGGTATCAATTCTCAGTGAATTTAAAGCGAATAGACTATGCATTCTGGTTCACGATAATATCGGTTGGCAGATTGGGATGGGCTGAAATTAATTTGAATATTTTTGAGTTCACGGGCATAAATCAGTCCCGACTGCGTCGGTTGCCACGAAAAAAATAGCTTCATCGCTCAAGAGTGAGGTTGGCGTGCGAGCGTGTCGTGAGGTCACCCCAGCGGTATAAATATTTAAAGTCCCGAATTAAGTTGAGATGATAAAGTGTTTCCAAGTAAGCATCCCGGGGGCTCTGGCTCCTATCAGTGTGCGGCTCGTGCCTTTCGCTTGGAATACTTTCGGAGTGTCTTCTCGAGGGCTGTCAATCTCGAGCGACGGTACGGAGACGCCTTGAGCGTCGGTAGCGTCTTGGTGCGCGCGCGCGAGCAGGCACATGCGATCCTATATCGAGAAGCCACTCTAGCAACTGAGAGATCAGAAAGACCTCCGTCGGTTGCCGGGATCACAGCGTCCTCTGACGTCACGAGGCGACGCCCGACAAGACCAAAGTGCCCGCAACAGACACGCGCCTGTACGCCACTGATAACGGCGTCGATTTTCTAGAGCGGCTAAATCTCTCTTGGCCACAAATATCCCTTTGCTTCTACTTGCGTATCCTTGACGATTAAAAGTTTCACAATAAATAGCCCAGCAGCGCTCTTCACTATTTCGATGTCTCTTTTACTTTGGCTCCGAGGAGCCAAGCAGCGAAGAGTAACATCATTTTTTATCTTATGTTAGATACACTTTCCTCTGGATTCATTCCTATTTCTGGGAGGGAGACCTTCGTTCCAAAATATCTTAACGTCTCACCGATTCATTGACATCTTCGGGAATCTTTGTATTCTCAGACAGAATTCTCTAGTCTAATAACTTCTGAATATCGAGGATACTTATGACCCGACCTGTATATGGTACTCTCGCGAATGGCTATACGTAGCTGGTAGCACAGGTAGATCGTTCGAGCCGCAATCCAGTAGGACGTGCCTTGATGCGGCGTGGTGGCTCGAGATACGTGCGCGAAGATGCTACTTCTTCTGTACAACTATGGGTAATACCTCGACGGCCACCGCGGCAAGTGCATCGAGAGCACTGCAACCAAGATAATTTGCCCTCTAGAAAATAACAGGGTGTGTAGCGCTGGTGGAACGACGTATCCCACCGACTTGGCTGGCCACTTGCTTGCTTGTCTGCCTGGCTGGTAACGTAAAAGATGATAGAGGTAAACCACGTACGTAGAATCGTATACACAGAAAGAGGAAGATATGCGAGCACCGTATACACTTTTATACATATACACACAGAGCAAGGAATAATCTAAGAATCCTAATAACAGAAGAGAATATTAATTGAACAAATGGCTGAAAATATTTCGACGACTCCATTACTAGATATGAAAAAAAAAAAAAAAAAACATATGTGATTGGAATAAACTAACCTCCTAAAGCAACAGCAACAGAAACGAATTTCAAAAGTGGATGGCCAGTTCGCTCACACGGCTGGAAGTCATTCGTTACGAGACTGCGAACAAGAGCAATAAACGTGGCAGTACGGTAACGGGTGATCCGTATGGCTAGCCAGCTCCCTCGACCTTTGCTTTATAGGTCTACTTTGGCACGACCCCCACGAGACCCGATTTGTCAACTCGTTAGTGAAACTCGTTTGCGCCACGTTCAGAAGAGGCGAGGACTTGCTGCTTCTGTTACTACTGCTGCTGCTGCCTCTCCTCTCCTTCTATTCGCCAGCTATTCTCCTCCGACATGCTAGGTTGTTCATCTATGGGAGAGAGCAATGCACATTGACCGATAGCATCGATACAATACCACCTACCACTACTACTACCCTTCACTAGCCGAGAACTGCCACCCCCTGCCTTCTCTTCTCCTCTAACCCCGATCTGTCGCTTGAGAATTTCCAGAGGGTGCTCCAGTTATAACGGTCCGTGTAGAATGGGACTCGTGACGGATGTCGGCCCGTAGCCCATTACACCGGATAGAGAGCCATTGGTCACTCCGACTGAACGTACCTCAAATTGACGAATGGTAATGAGTTCGCGTTGTTAAACGACCACCGACTAGAACTACCTTTCCAGTCGGAATTAAATTTCCAATTCGCCAAACCAATAGTTCTATGTCTCGTTCCTCAAGTATTTGGATATTGCACTGGGTCGCTCTTCTAGTGCCTAATTATACGTTTTCGATGATCAATGAAGTAGATCGGATTTTGTCTTTGACATAAAAATAATAATTATGCATCATGGGGAAGAAATAAAATAGGGATCCACCCTATAAGAATTCTGGTAGAATCTTGTATTATTAACGGGTTGGAGAGGTTAGACGAAGATTTGGCAAGGATCGATACCTGTAAAAGGATCCTTGGATCCCTCGCGAGCCGGCACAGCCGCAATACCTAGCGGAGTTTATTCGACATTGTTGAATGGCGGCAGTTGTAAAAATGATAACGGATGACCCGTGAGGCCGGGGGCTCCTGGGTAATGAAGTACGGTCGGTATGGGCTGCCCTTTGCAGAATGCCGGCTTCCTAGAGTAACCATTACCCACTAGAGTCCACTGGATGTCCAGTTGAATTTAACCCCCCACAACATTCTGTCCAATAGAAGGCATCTAACCAGAGGCTAACTTCAGATTCTCAACTTGAAAATTTCTTTACATCCCTTAGTTCATTGATCACTAAGCAGTGTAAGATTAATTTTTCAGCCACTCGACATCTAATTTCTAATAAACTTTTAGCTGATATTATTTTAGGATGTCGTCACTTCTGGCTAATGCAATTGGAAACTCCAAAGGTTTAAGCACTGCTTTGCCCATAGAAAAAGAGTGCTCCTTCTACAAGGAGAGGAAACGCGTTAAGCATTGTGGCCTCCATAAAATTCCAGGCTATTACAAGGAGGCAGAACGCACTTCGTAATTAGCAGTTCACGATGCATTAGTACTTCGAGGTCTCCCTCATCTCGCGAGAAACGCCCTTGCAATAAACTTCGAATGACCATCGACTCCACATTGTGCTTAGAAGGGCTGGGGTAGTTACCCCCGGGAAATAATAGCTACTAGAGATACAAAACGTCTTAGTCCGATTCTTCTTTCTTTGCTAACCTCGAACTGAATAAGCCTTTGACATGTAATTATTGGGAAGCATTTTGAATATACACTGCGATCAAGGTGGGTCGTTAGGAATTTTGACATTAGATTCCTTTTTGTAAAAAAAAAGAATCCTTCCAAGAAGTATATGGAACTTTGATTTTACGTCTCGTCGTTAATGTCCCAATAGTTATGGGACAGAGTATTCGTAGAACTGGTGACCACGCATCGTTGCCAGGGTGTGAACTGAGGTATCGCGTTGTGTACGCGGCCGAAGGATACGGTAGAGAGCAGAGAGCTCGAAGGAGATCGGGAGGCGTGGAAGCGAGGTCAGAGTCGTATATGTCATGGGCAGGTTATTACGGGAGTTCTTGCGCATCCTCGAATTGCTGGTATTTTGTTGCATATTCACGCCATATTTTACCTATCGTTATTGGCTACGCGGACCGTCCGTAACTCTCTTGAAAGGCTTATCATACCAGTAAATTTAATAAAGGCAACCCACGATAGATGTCTCCCATAACCATAGAATTTACATAGATCCTGTCTTAGCTAGGTACTAGCAATAATAACACACACTAGCAATTTTGGAAATGATCACTCGAATCGGTTGACAGACTGAACAAGCAGCCTAGAATTATCTCTCAGATTTATCTTCCAACCAACCTACCGACCTGTCTACCCATAGGGATGTGCTATGGTGTCCGTGCCGGTGGCTGATGCACGCTCCGCTCTGTCTGCCGTATTTCTTTTATGGTGGGCGCGGCTCCAAGCGGCCAAGAGGTCGTACAGGTTGCTGGGAACCGATTGTCGCTGATCGACTCCTTCGAGACTTTCAGAGCGAGTTGCACGCACTTTCATTCTTGGCCCTGATGCAACTGCGTGTACCTGTGGATAAGTACTGCAGAGAGTCATTTATGAGGGTTTCACAGAGGGATCATTTGCAAGGACGCAACATCGCGAGTGTTAGAAGGTGGATTCAGCATAATGTAAATGTGTGCAGGATTATGCAATGTGTAAGAGTCTGGAATGTGGCAAAGAATGTAAAAGCTTGCTGAAAAACCTTCAGGGCCAAGGTTGAAGAATTTCAGTTAGGTAGGTGGCTCGATGTAAGCAGCGTTATATCAATCAGGTGCTGAGGTTGCGTGCTGAGGTCGCGGCACTACTCTCGGGCTCTATGGCGGATCGCTGATCGGCCTTGAAAAAAGCGAGCAAAATCGAACCAAGCGCAATTACGCTTCGCGAGGTAGAATCATCGAAACAATTACAGAGCTGGGTGGGACAGGGTGTGCAGTGTGCTGCAACCGTATTGCACAGTATGCAATTCTGTCCGGGGCTACCGTACTTATAATTGCATCGGAAGCAATAACACTCCCGGAAAAATTGCCTTAAACACCTGGAAAAATTGTTGCCCGAGATGAACTGAGATGCGAGTTACATTCTTAGGAACGGGGAATCTATATATAACTACATATGCACCTACGGTGCAGTGTGCACCCTCTATGTACATTATCATATCGAAGACTGTAGAATGAGTTCCTAATCAAACAATTTATTCTCGGATTAATAAAGAAAAAAAAGTGAACCTCGAGCGATATATAAATTTGATCCAGGAAATTAGCATTTATTTATATTTATACCTTATAAAGTTAAATAACAAGCCATTCTGAATTTCCCAGGATCTCCAGCCTCTGCTCAGTCATGTGTGAAACAATGAATATAAAGAGAGAATTCATAATGGTAGCTTACGCATCCATGTAGTATAGTAGCGCAAAATCGTGCTCTTTACGTCGCATTCTACAATTTATGAGATTGAACCGTAAGGCCACAGAACATTTCCAGCTGCTATGCAGCATCCCAAGTATATGCATCTCTAGATGCTCAGTTTGTCAGACTTTCCTAGAATGCACTCCCCAAACGAGACTATATCTATTCGACGTATACGTAAAGTGGGTAGGAAGAACCCCGATCGTAGGATGAGTAGACGATCCGAACATCCCCCTGCAGGCAATGGGGATGAAAGAGACACGCACGTATAAATCTCACCCCGTATTATCTCTGCCACCCCGCAAATAGTAAATGCTTGTTCGTAACGCCCTTGCATCAAACGCTATGAGGGCAAACATGCCCAGAAGTAACTGTGCTGCCACAGCACACGCCTAGAATATTGAGGTCCTTGCGTATGCCGAAGGGTCCAAAGAAAATATTTGGCAAGCGACTTCGGATCCATCCCAAAAGTTTCAACCTGGATCTACAAATGATCTAGCGGCATCAGACCTGAATGTGAAAAATCCCTCAAATAATTAATCCAACACAGAACTGCTAGTAGTGTACGCCATGAAAATCGTTTGAGGTCATATGGACCAGTCACCGGTCCATATAGTAGTTTGAAAATACCTATAACAACTTTGAATTGATATATCGTCGGCGTTATGTACAAAAGCAAATTGAGTTGTTAGCCATTCATAGCCATGTACCACTATGTTCAATCTCAAGAGTGTTATTCGTAGAAAAAGTGTATAGAGCAGCTGAACACACGAACGGGAACAATCTTGTAAACGTGAACTCGGTCAATTTCATCGAACGAGCATAGTGAATAGTATCAATCCAGTCTGCTGTCTTCGGGTGTGTATAGCTGCATAAGAGAAAGGTATGCCATAGTAGTCGAGAGTTTCGTAATTAACGTGCACGCTTTATTGAGCGGACAAACCGGCGGCACCATGCGAAATGATTTACACCCGCTGCCGACAGCACGCGGAAGTATCCGAAACGACTTCTGTTTCACCACATCGGCCGTGTTTTGTGATGCTAATGCCCCCACGGGCTATTAACGTCTAACATCGTTAATACATTGTTACGGGGCCGAGACACGGGGCGCATGTGGAAAAGGCTTTAAGGTATGTCCCGTTCACACAGAGTCGCGGGGACCGCTAAGGAGCGCGCCTCGTGCAATTAAAAATTAGCTGCGCCACGGCGAAATAATAAGAATGATTTGTTGGCGCGGGTATGAGAGTGAGTCGGTACGCACGTGCAGGAGTGAGTGTAGGTGCACACGTATTCGGTGTAGTAAATTGTGCTGGTATTATAGTAGAGTGTATGAGTGTCGGTAATTATTTCGACGGAATCGGCTCTGACGGGTTTAATGGCTGTGAGTCGGTCTCAGTGCTCTGGCAATTAATCACTATTCATTAGAACGAAACCGGAAGTTCGCACAGACCGAGAAACGAAATTAAGTTTGCGTAAATACGTTAGCAAAGTAATGCGACAGACTGTACCGTGATGATTAATTTGGAAATTACAGTTTTGAGAGCTTCGTAGATTTGAGTTTAAGAGTGAAGAGAATATTAGGCGTGAACTTTTTAATTCTAATTTTTTTTGAAATTTGAAATTTTACCTGATGTTGAAATGTTTTCTATAGCAAAGCTCCGTGATATTCGTATGATCCATATCGAGAAACTACCGAAAGGCAAGAAAGATCAGGCGCGCCGGGACAAAACAATCGATTCCAGGAACCCACGAAGGATTTGATTACAATGTCAAGCCTCAATTAAGCCGGTAAAAAAATCCCCGTAGGCTGTCATCCCGAGACACGATGTTGTGCTCTGAGAGGATCGAAAAAATCGGGCTGGCTTATACGTGACGCTGAATAAGCAAATAGCCTGAACCGGTAAAAACGATGACACGAAGAGAGCGGGCCCCTTTGGTGGGGCCTAGTGAGGATCAGTGGGGATCAGTGAGGAAGACGGGGGCCTCCTGGTTTCGCGGAACCGGCCCAGCAGGCGAACCGCCGACGTGACGGACTCATCTTGTCTTCATTATCTGTCCTCGATGTCCATCGAGAAGAGTGAGGCTATAGGGCTTTTTCAAACTTCTTGGAACAAACTAAGAAATGTGCGGCGACGAGTTCCTTGCTCGACATTTTCACCTCCCCTGCATCACCGCCGACACTCTCATTCTTAGTTGAGATTAACAGCGTCGCTTCGGTGACGCTCTGCGACGACTTCGTTATGGCTGTCGAGTAGAAAACTCTTCTGTAGTCACGGATCTTTTCCAGGTCTTAATTTCTGACTAAAGTCCCATTCCTCGAATGCGCCGATGCTCTTCTTGCGAAGAGTGCTGTACCGAGCAGTGAGGAGCAGATAATCGCACTTTATCGGTTTGCGAAACGGGCATTGACTACTGTATCAAGGGAACTTATTTCTCGTACAAGATATTGATCGTGACATTTCCTAGAAGCTCGGCCTGACCCTAGACGATTTCTAAATAGTAGCACCAGTAGCACCATAAGAAGGCAAGAGAAGGGACGGGAGGCGCTTCCCACTAAGGGTTGCTCACTCTCTATCGACGAGCATTACTTTTATTCCGTGTCATTTGATCCCACACTCGGCACAGACTCACCCTCAGGAATGAGCCAGCCACGTCCCACGGATGTAATAGATTTTCTCAGAAAGTGGTTTTGTGGGCTGCGCGTTAGCAGTTTGCCTCAGCACGTTTCAACGTCCAGCGACTGCTTTAGTTTCCACAAGGCACTTTATTTATTAGATCCGATTGCTGATTCTGCCTGGAAACTCACGTGAAAAGGTTAGCCCTTGTCGCGATTACTGTACACTACCAACCTGCTAAAGCAGAAGAAAAAAAAATACAGAAACGGGGTTTCCTATCGAGTGGAATTTTATGGAGGGTAGAAGAAGGATTCCGAAACGGTTCGTCCGAAAGAGCAAGTGGGCTCTACAGTAGTACTTGGCAACATGAGCGTGGAATTATATAAAGATGAAAAGTTAATGCCCACGGACTTGAAGGGAGCATCGGGGGTGCTCTAACCCTCAATCACTGAGGGTTCTTATGACCCAACACGATCCACCAGGGAAAATTCTGGCGATCATGGAGCATGCGATATCAAATATGCAGCGCGGTCGAATCTACGGTTATGTCGTATAAGCGAAAAACATCAGTGAGACCAGAGGAACGCGTCCCATACTCGTATCGTCCTCTTTATGGAAGTCGGTTTGTCAAGGGGGTGACAAGGGGTGACGGCAGTGCCAGTCGGGCCACGAGGAAACTCTGATGTGATTCCGGGAAAGCCTACGGCCCCTTTACTCATATTGGTTTACATAAAGGGTGGATAATTATTTCCAGGAAATTCGCTCAACCTCGAAACCCTAATGCAGCGAGGCAAGAGTCGCGTCCAGTTCTTTAGTCTTTGGTTGATGAGCGTGAAGGAAGCAACTCTTCTTCGTCGACAAGGCGTTGCACGAGCAGTAAGACGAGTCTTTATCTGAAATTTCACCATTTTATCATTTCTCCGTTCGAATTTCCTTTCACATAGGTTGATACTATCGACATTTAAAAAAAACTATAGGGTTGAAATCACAGTCAGCGTTCAACATTTCGAAGAGTAGGTTCCCTTCTGATGAGCATCGAGACGCCGTGACGTCTATTCGCGCGAACGTTTAATGTGACGCATGACAGCCGCCGCTTGAACACGACTCCCAAGTTCCAAGTACGACGTAACCTATCGGATGGCTGAATAATGAATGTACAGGACAGGGGCGGTCACGCTAGCTAGGAACACTGGCTTGTCACTCGAAATGTCAGACAAGGACGGCCATGGCTGACTCTATGGGCTATTAATTAATGAACCACCGGCCATTTTGCAATCCTCCACTAAGGAGAGGTCAACACAACCAAGAACAGAGTTCCTAATCATCCACACTAAAAGAGAACGGAGTAGTGATATTCTTAGGGACCTTGAAAAAACGTCACGAGTTCCGGCTTCCGTGAGAAACTCGTAGGACAAAGTGTTTGTGCGAGAGCGAAGCCATGGACTCATGGAAATGTTCTTAGAGTAATGTATGCAGATTGCCAGAGTGCCATTATGTCTCTTTCGCGGCAGCGCGTAGCACTCAGCAGAGTTACGGTGTGCAATGCCTCCTCTTCCTATGGAAAACATACGGCGATGCCACGATAATTAGCCTTGATTACGCAATAAGCGCGGACGCTAGGGATCTCCGTGACTGTAGACTCGCACGTTACGAGATCCCCACCACTTCGGAAGAAACAGACTGTCCAAGAATCTACCAGCTAGCAGCACGAACACTGAACTTTCTCATAATATTCTCACGCATTCCGGACATCACTTATAATCGTATGATCCTATAATTCTAACACACAATCTTGGAATTGCAGAAAAGTAAAAGACTGGGAAGTCAAATGACGACTAGCGGTTGTCTCTTTGACGATGAACTGGGTATAACAGAGTTAGGTAGTTTAGGAAAGATCTAGGCAGTCATGTGTCGTATGTCAGTTGGGTTAGTTAGTTGGTACAAGGGTCTCACGTTAGCCCTGAGGCTAGTTAAACTTGGAAAGGGAGCAACGAGACGTAATGGCGAGAAGCTGCTGGAAGACGTAAGGACAGTTTAGAGACGCAGTCTGGCCACCGCAGATTACTTAGGTAATTGGTAAATACGAGGGGTTATATTGGAGTCGCGTAGTTGTGAGGATGGGGTTTTAGGTTTTGGGGTCGCTACGATACTGAAGGACAAGCACCCTAAAGGCAGGAGAATTTCACCCTCGCGCAGGATATTCGCTTTAAGGGGGGAAATGAGCCTTAAAATTGTTTAAAGCGGTCGGAAAGAGGGTCGCGGAATCCCCTTAGACTTACACAGGATGTCCTGAAGATACTTGGGGAAAACCAGACACTTTTCACGGATTCCTACAAATTCTATACATGCACGAGTCATCTAGAAATACTCGCGTTTATTATTGTGACTTCTGACCCCGAGTACACGTTCGCTAATAAGATTGCGAGAGAAGTTCCAACCATAGTCTAAATGCAGCGTGACATATAGGAAAAAAATGATATTGAGACTCACCGAAAGAAGACAGAGGGCCGGGAAAGGAAGCTGTATCGAATTGGACCACCTTGCAGAGAATGTGGTCGGAATCCAATGATCAAAAAAACCGAACACATCCTAGAGGAATTCGGCATCGCACAGTCTTGACAGACAATTCGACGAAACTGCGTACCCAAGATACATTGGATAACCTGAAAGCATAGAAAATTATTCATGAAATAAAACTAAAATTTCTACTGCTGTGATTCTCAATAATATTGTAGACTATGCACATACCCACTGCATTTAAAGAAGAACCAGGACACGTAGGCTCGATAAAAGTTACAGTTTCACAATATTATACGATGTTTCAATAATCTGTTATTACAATACACAGACATTCCAGCAAGAAAATCAATTCTACTACACATACTGTGAAGTTACATTGCATTGCTGTTTATATCATAAACAGTACTGATTTAGACTTGGTAGTAATTTTTCTCCTGGGTAACTTTGATAAATTATAACGAGAGATTTTATCTGAAAGAAGTTGCTATACCTGAAACATTGTAGCAGAACATGTGAGTATATTGACATATGTAACGTGTGCGAATCACGGACGAGATTCTTAAACCCTTAGAGACCAGTAGGTATAAATATATCATATGTTGGTAGTACGCTAATGGGCCACATCACTTCTATAAGTTTGTAAGGGGTTAAGAGTCATCATCAATGACTCTTGGACAAACAGATAAACAGTGGAACCCATTGCAATATTATCACTCAGAATAAATTAAACAATCTTTAACAATAGATTAATAAAATACATCATGATTCAAAACAATGCTCCAAAAAATATACACGTGTCATATAAAAAGAGGCATAGTGATTAAGTGACCAAAAACAATACCTGTAACGAATTTCGATTCTACGAAGAAACCGGCATCTTAAAACTAATCAAACGTTTCAGAAACTCTAGCCTGCCTGCCTAGTAGACAGCAAAAAGCATTTGAATTGTCTCTTTGTGTTCTCAGACCACAATCTCTTAACTATGCAAATAATTCTATGCCGTGGAATAAAATCCGCATTACAGGTGACCACTTAGATGATCGAACTCCTAAACTGAACAATGAATACGCCTGTAGCTACCCCACAAGACTGGTACTCGCTCCGGAGGGCGAAAGGAAGAAGAAAGAACGAAGAAAAAGAGTTTTACAATAACACTAATTAAGGCATATCAAAGAGACTTTGCGTTCGAAACTCTTTCAAACTTCTC